>DWDX01003340.1:0-13287 GCA_018245675.1 Agara michaeli | reverse complement strand
GTAACTGGTGAAATGTGGGGGTGTATTACACTCCTCTGCCTACCCCTTAAGGGGATTACAGGCGTGATGTTACGTTTTGAAATTAATCTTTTTTTTAAATATTCACACGTGATTGTTTATTCAGTAGATTACTAATGCCTTTTGTCTGGTATAGCTCGAAGACAAAACGACCTCTCAACTCCCATTTTGAGAATGTTTCGCAATGAATAATGTCCGCTATGTGTCTCGTGTGCTTTAAATACTGCGCGATTGCATCGTTTTGCATAACCTCAGTTCGAATGGGGCAGTGTTTTGCAACGTGCGTTCATTCAAAAAATGACTCACTCAGTATGTCCCCTCAGCCTTCTAAGAAAAATCAGAGTCGTCCCACACGCTGTGTCAATGAATAATAGATCAGAAAAGGAAACTGTGATATTGTACAGCGTATTAGATCCTAAACATTACCGATATGTCTACTTTGTTAATAGAATAACTTCCTCCTTTCCTAGATATTATGCCCTTGTCAATTTTTATGTCTAAATGTATGTAAATAAATTGGTCTTTTAATTATTGATCTTGGTAATAAAGAATTGCTCTTACACAATAGGTGTTTAAAAAGTTACCGTAAACACGACACGTTAAAACACAGTTAACTGACAACGTTATTATGATGAAAAGTTTTCGTTAAATCAAATAAACTTTACTTCCCTTTGCAAGAGTTGAACACATATGCATAATTCATACACGCATCGGTACTTGACGCGAGAGTCAGGAAGTATTCTGTATTTACTAAAGGTGATCGTTTCATTGAAATGGGCTAACAATATTTGCTAAGTAGTTTATTTACAACATTTATATAACAGTAAGCTATTATTAAAATCTATTCGAAACATAATACCGAAAGTAATGAATGAATGCTGTGCGACCAGCAGCGAGGTTTGTTGTAATAAAGTTTGTATATTCAATTTATATGAGTTGACTTGAAAATTGTTTCTTAATTAAATAAATGTAGGTACAAGTGTAAACAATAATATATATTTAATAACTTATGTGCTCTCGTAATTTTGAGAAAGATTATATATAAAGGTACCATTGTTTTGAATGGTTATAAAGTAATTTAATTATAATAGTATCACAATTAACAAACACTTTGAATGATGTTAACAGTCAATGCATCAGCTATGACTGCATGTGCAATAAAATAGATTGCAACACAATTCTATGTAAATGGAAACGTTTAATCAAAGGGTCAATTGTTTATTTTCATGGATTACATTAATCAATATATCGCATAAGATAATACTATAAATCGCTGCCTGTTTTCCGCAAGTTGAAGTTTTATAGGGGGTTACATTCTAAGATCTGCTTCGGTTCTGTTTGTTGTGGTTCCTAATTGTTGTGTATTACAGCTCTCGCAAGATCTTTGTTTTATAAGCGGTTTACGATTCGACGTACGATCTTGCGTTGTTTAGTTTAGCGTTCAAGTTCGAAAATGATAAACAAAGTCATAACTTTACTGGCACTATGCTTTCCATTTCATGTAGTAATAAAAAAGTGATGTTCTTCCCTTGCTATTATCTTCTGTTACTCTTATCGTAAAATATGTATGACCTGTTCCTGTCTTGTTCTTCGTTTAGTATTTCTCCACATTTTTTGTTGGGGTTTTCGTATTTAAATAATGTTGGTCTTCATTTGATTGACCAAGGGACTTTAAATCGCCTTTCATTTGTCAAGACTGTATCTGTAACAAAACAAATGGCACGTCTTGAAGAAAAAAACGAATAATGTGGCTTCGTATAGATAAAGGCGGATACGTGGCTTTTTGTCTTCTATTGTTACGTTAACTTAATTAGTTACTTGAATCCAGCATTGTTTTGATCCACTTGTCAAGGTCATCAATCAATTAATCAATTCAAATAAAAAAAAGCCTCAAATTAAATACGTCAATTATGCTGCTTTACTTAAAATTGTAATCTTCTCAGGTATTAATGTTATCTTTACTTTAGACATATATTCGTAAACAACGAATTATCACATGACATTCTTAACCATTCGTATAATTCTGAAAATATTTGAATGATTTGTAGGTACAATGCTTTATAAATTATTACAATTTGAAAAGAAATCAAGTTACTAATATGCATTCATTTTTGCGTTATGACAACATCATTGTTTTTACGTTTAATTTATCATTGTTTACGATTATTACTTGATTTTATGGTTGGAATATATTGAATTCTGTTCTAGCGTGCTTTTAATGTGGCGCACCTTTTAGAAGTACGAATATTGCTTTGAGTAATCAATCTTCGCTTGCCTTATTTGCGTTTACCAAGTATTTCTGCTATTTAAAAACCTCCGCTGTTGTTGCATCAGCTCTCTAAGTATTGACATATACGCACAGTAAAACGATTTATGAGTTCTAAAATTAATCGACGTAGGTACTTATAAATTTAGACAAAATATCCATTAATTCTGCGTGCGAAAATTATTAAATTAATGATTAATTAAAATTGTATACAACACAGCATTTGCTGATGAGCCGTGTGGAACATGGTCATTGTACCGGCCCCAAAGTCCTACTAGTGTTAATATAATCAACCATCGGTATTTGCAATATTAGCTTTTGCGAATGAAATATTCCGGTGGTTTTCCTTGAAACAAAATTCACTTATATACATATTAGATGGTTAATGGCAGACCATCTACGTTTTAATTGCTCGTACGAGAACCCACATTCTAATGTGTCGGCATGGTAGCTTGCGTGATTGAAGTCGTGGCGTTCCTTCGACGTAAGTCTGCACGCAAACTGACCGTAGCGTAGCGTCCACGCATCGACGCTCAACGTGAGAATATCCGACTTGAATCTTCATTGTTCCAAACTGTACCCGCATTTGTATTGTCTGGAAAGAAATTAACTTTATTTCTTGAGCCTACGACATAGAATTGAAACAAACCAAAATGTACTCATTTGTGTCCCTAATTTATAAATGTGTTATTCGCGTATACTTTAAAATCGTTTTCAAAGTGTCACAGTTATTTACCATTGATTAAAATGCCCGAAGGACATCAAAGCAATCATTGGACAACCAACGCATCCTGTTCACTCCTGCTGTAATTATATTAGTGTAAGTAATTAAAGTTACCGCATTATAATTAAGTAACAATTCTAGACATTACATCTTCAATAAGTTGTGTTTTATATACTGCGGCGGCGGTTTCATCGCTCGATGCAATGCTAAACATTAGTTCACTTGGTTCGAAATGAATTAAATCCTCTTCAGACCGTGTCCACAAATGAAAGTGATTCTGAGAATGAGTTGATTACTTCTTTGATAACTTGTGGCACGAAGGAACTTGTGCAAATTTAAAATGCAAAAGCCTATTTACAGTTTGTTTATTAGAACGGTTCAAAACAGTTGTGAATAATGCTATTAAAAATTCGCTTTGAACCATGATACAAAGGGTTAACGGTACCCGTTTTCTAAACCTACCTTAAAACTGAATGCAACTAAGCGGCAGCAATACGTGGCTGGACGTAAAAATCCGATCACGTAACATGACCCCACAATTCCGCGTGGCAATATTATCATTCCTTCCTTGCAAGTTTATTAATAGGTACGGTTTCATTAGAAACAAAAAAATTATGAAATCCACTTGCAATGCGCTTACTGTACTTACTATGGATATCATTTCCATATTTCCAATGAAATCATTTTTTATAGTGTCAGCGAAAGGTATTGAAAATTGTCTTATTTATTGTGTATTTGTAGTTATTTTTGCATTGCACAAAATCGATTCAATATATAAACAAACCTCCTCTTCGTACATAAATTGCATAGCATAATGACTTTAACAAAAGATTTTTTACATTTTAGTTAACTTGTCATTCAAACGTGAAATACTTAATTGCTTTGCTTTGTACATATCTGTAACTGACATGTAATGTACCTAATAAGTTTTGCTACAAGTTATTTGCATTCTCTTAATACTTCAACTACTAATAAAGAACAACCTGGAAACGTTAATCCTTCGTTAATGTCATCTAAATATCGTATTACAGATGTATCGATATCTGAAGTCAGGTTTCTAATGTTATTAAGTAGGAACGTCGTTACTACCTTTAAAGAAATTACGTATAACGTTAAAAATTCCTGTATGAAAAGACTCGTATTGCGGTTAATGTAATTCAAGTCAACACTGTCTAGTTGAGCGTAATACATTTTTTTTCTTATACGGTATGCAGCAGCAAAGGTTATGTACGTGTACCTATATGCTAAAATAAATATACTTAGAGACACATTATTCTGGTGCTCGAAAGATTTTAATTGAATTTATCAACCAATACGTCATTGTAACTGATGTAATGTTGGAAAAAAAATTAGGTGAACGGATCATTGTGTAAACATACCTGTTCGAACTCGTTTAGAGGATGGTATCATCATCGTTTTAACAGAAAAAAAAACAACAACATGGATATGTTATTTTTACATAGGTAAATTGCTCGTCTCAAACTAGTATCTTCCGAAGTAAATGAGGCTTACCACGAGCTCGCGTTACATAAACATTACAAAATCTCTGCTATGACAAACTGTAGACTGGTTTCCGTTCAGACTGGAATACATTAATCATATCGCCCATGGATGTAGAGTGACGGATGGACAGGCCCAAGATCAGTTATGTCAAAACAGAACCTCCATTATACTGTCTTTTGTTTTCGTTCCAATGTCTCATGCTTAGTACAAAGGCTGTTGTATTGTTCTGGTATTCGCTACAAGTGTTTCGACAGCCGTCACCGTCAGCAGTGACATATACTTGGAGGTTTTTTTTGAACGGTCTTCACTCGACCTTGCTTTGACCATTTGTCGATTTACGGACGAATGAAATGATAAATCAACGTTCACAGCATGAGAAGTGTTGAAAAATACAAGCACAGTAATAGCTGAAAATAACCTTACATGGCAATTAGTTAAACAATGTAAATGCAAAATTCTATTTTTAATGTATTTCACGAATAAAGTAATAAAGTGAATCTCATTAAAATAATGTACCTAATCGTGCTGTGCAGTGGTTGTACATAAAATACAAAAATATCCACGCCTTCAAGTCCACTCTTCAAAGGATCGAAGGTGGCAATTAAATGTATAATCCATCGGCGGTCATATGACTTTCCAAGAGTCCATGAGGTAGGTTAATAGGCTGTTTACTGACTAACTCCATATATGGCGTGAAAGCTCTTCTGCATTGTCGCCTGGACGCGCTTTGGACAGCCGGACATATCAGTGAACGGCGCTTGATAGCCTGAGATATTACGAAATCGACGATCATTTATTTTAGTCTGTACAGTTATTTTACCAGGCATCGAAATGTAGCTACTATCCCTCTAAAAGTTTGTAGGTTTTCATGTATAAAAATCATTTTTAGTTCCTATTGACTGTATACCATAATCAAACAAATAAATGGGAATTATAGATTTATTTGTCCAGTAAGAATATTATGTGATAGAAAGTCAGACATCTTGAACAATTTAGGAGTGTTATACGACCGGTAACCCTTCTCCGCGAATACATCATGAGGAAATTACACGCCTTACTTGGAACTTAAAGATCTGTACAGTGTTCAATAAGCTGTGAGAAGTCTGCCACTACTTGGCCAGCGTGGGATACTATGGTCGTAACGCTTCTCATACTCAGAAGCGACGAAGTAGTCTCAGGTGCTTCTAGATGCTAAGACGATTAAGACGATAGCCGAAGCTGAAAGAACGGTCGGGGTCAAATTTATATTGCAAAAAGTAGATGCATATAAACACAAATGCAACAGAAACGTTTCATGCGCTTATGGCGATTGACATACTTTTACGCATAAAGATGTTGCAAAAACATATGGTTACCCAGTTTGTAATGCCCGGAAATTTACTGTGACTCATCCAGCTCCTTATCTGGATGAGCGGATAAAACGAAACCGCACGTTTATTTTAGGTTCTACATGTATGCATTTCAATACATACTGACTATTAAACGAATACTATTCAGTGTTAATTTTTTCTATTAGAATATTATAAATGTTATAATTTTTTAAAAGTCTCCTTTTCCTTTCCTTTCCTTTTCCAACTTTTTTGGAAGTTAGAAGTTTTTTTTAAAAGTCTCCTACGACCATGATTATATAATTTAGTCAAAACTATGTGACTAAACATAAACTATATGATTCCATAAATTTAGTGTGGCGTAGATTGATATATTATGTACACGTGCTGTTTTAAAAATAAACATATTAAGCTTGGCAGTCAAAAATGTTGCTACATATTTTTAACAATTTTATGAATATTGTCATACGTGTTATTACAAATTGATCGTCAACATTTAATGATAACTTATTACATCAGCGCAAACAGCGGGGCGCTGGTATGACAGTACTGTACCATTAGAGGTGCAGCTTACAATCCATCAATGACGTTATATCATTTGAATGATGTCATTGCTACATTCTTGTGATCCTTACTTGTAAGTTTGTATGTAGCGACCAGTATTCAATTGTACCAAAAACTTTTTCATACTCTATCTGTAACGCACCTAATCTGAACCCACTAACTTTGAACAGACTTAATACTGGGGTTTATGGGACCGTACATTTTATGATCTCACATTATAATTTATTTAGTTTTGCCGAAGTTATAACAAGGTCTCGTAAATGTAAAATTTTCGGAGGAACATTAAGTTTTATCTCGTCCAGTAAACGTATGGGCGGACATCTAAAATTATCATGACCAATATGACACGTTTTATCTTCCAAATTTACTAGCGCAGATGTTACGGACGTCGCTAATGTTTCGTTTTGTGTCTTTTCAGAAATAGCAAAGGTGCGGGCGAGTTTATTCCAAATAAATGGAGTCAAGAAAGAACCACTAGTGCTACCAGAGCCAGAAGGCATTGTGACCACACTCACAGAAAAAGTGTACGTGCCAGTCAAAGAGCATCCAGATGTAAGTAGTTTTTTAATAATTCACCTTGATTTGAGCACGTTAAAAATTTTGTGAATGCTGTCATATTACTTGCATTGAACATCGAAGTAATTTCCTTAGTGGAAAATATTCTAATGCAATTCTTGTTTGTATGTAAAGTTCGATGACGACGCTGAGAAAATTATTTTAACAGTTCACAGAAAAAAACCTAACTCAAATTCAAAGTAAAAACTGTTATTTCATCACAATGTAGGTACTTACAGACATGCACGAAACGATTAAGTCACGTATACAATTCTATTTCTGCGATCAGAGAAAGTGCTATTAATTTTTTATTGTATAAGAACGTTACAGATTAATAGAGGATATTAGACTTTATAGTTTATCTATCTACGTCATTACGTCATTATAAAAAATGTTAAGTTTATTCAATATTCTATTATTGCTTCCGTCTAGGGTATATTATCAGCACCATATAATTGACTACAGATAACAAATTTCCTGACATATTTTAATGTAATATTGTAAATAATACCAAGGTTATTTTTTGAAAATTGCCCTTGTAACATAGACATGTTACTTTTTTATAAGTAAGTTTTAAGATGTCATAATATTTTGAAAAGAACAGAAGTTTAAAAATCCTATAAGTTTAATATGTTCAATGAGCCGTATGTTTTATTGCATCAACGGGGATAGAATAAGCACGATATATAAATAGAAAGACAAGGTTGTCAGCTTACTACATTTGGTGACTTATGTCACGGTGATCTCGTATGAGCTGGAATCACCGGCGCTCGCTGGAACTCAATGATAATACCCATTGATTGTAACAAATAGCTCGAAGCTCATTTGCAAACGAACGCTCCATACCTATTTTGATTTACAGTTCATTGACCTGAATGAATCATTTATTAAACTTTTCGGGTGAAGTGCTTCTTCACGTAAACACTTCGGCTTGATTGACATCGACGAAATATTGTTCCACTTGCAATGAAGTCTAAACAAATATTGTAGTTGGGCGTTTATAAGTTTGGTCTGTTATGCAACATTTATCTCCTTATAACGCGCCTTCTACATCCATAGAAAGTGAGTAATAAAAACACTCAATATAGTACCTTTGATAACTTAAAAAAAATCAAAATGCATTAGAACTACCTAGATATATCGATGCCATTATTATAATGTCGTATTATTGATATAATATAAGTATATCGTGATGGTTAAATTACGTACTTCTTGCTAGGATCATTGTCGACAATTTGAATCAATAACTCGTATTTGGATCAACGCATTAAAGTTCTGAATTCTAAAGACAGTTGTGTCTTAGATTGAAACCTCAAATGATATCTAGGTTATCAGTATACTAGATACTATAGAGCATCCGAGATACGTGATCGCAATGAACGCCACTGACTGCGAAAGGTCACATGTCCCCGCTCCCAGTTAGTAATCGATTGTTGGCGCCAGTCATGCGTCCAGCCTGCCTTACAAGGTAAGGTCTAGCATACAAAATCCAACCAATATTGTATACCGAACTCTTTTCAAGCATAACTACTTCTTAATTCAAAATTCGAACTGGAAATGTTTGTTCACCTTTTTTTGTTTGATTTGTAATGTTATTTACTAGTCTAGTACATGAAGTTTTATGCCAGAGACAATTCCTTCCAAGTGAATGTTGGTAACAGCGCAAGGTCTGACTGTTACAAAAAATTACTCTTGTGAGTATCACACAAGTAAACCATCTACTATAAATTGATTACGTAGAACTAGGATACATATCATTGGTTTCGAAAAAAGTGCTCCAGGACGTAAACATACTAAAATTCTAAACTATTATTTGTTGTACTTCCGATAATAAATATTACAGTTTTACGAAAATTCTTCCTCTCGACTCCACTTCAACACGTATTTTCATCTGTCTTTTCAATATCATACACGATTTTTGATGTAACAGTTTTTTTAAGGTTTTACCGCGCAAACACATTCTTTATAAGGCGAGGAAGAAAATATTTCCTGCTATACTGATGAACCAATTAGCGGATACACATTCATGTTGTGTATCTATGGCTGGTCACTGATCGATTGTTGGCGCCATCTACGCTTTCAAGCGTTGAACCTTCCTTACAAGGACTGACGTGTCAAGATTATATGAGAGAAACATTTTTTACGCGGATAGGCCTCATATTTTATTCATATATCGAACACCCTAATCGAATGATAAACACTATGCCGTTACGTATACGGTTTAATAGTTTCTATTCCTTTAACAGAATAAACGAAGAGTTCTCGCTTTCGAGCTTAGCTTTCGAGCACTTGCAATGCTTTGGCGACTAATGAGAACTTGAGCGTCCATCATTATTGTTATACTTATATTATTGAAATAATACATAGATATGGAAGCAGACTTACGGGCCTTCACAGCATCGTTAATCCATTAATTGTTCTACTGTTGGTTACGGGTTTCCTCACAGATTTCTTAATCGGCCATTCCCGGGCATGTTAACGAAGTAAGTGTTCACAGATTTCATTAAATATGGTGTAAATATAAATTGTTTATTTATTTTCAATAAATAAAACACGATTACAATTATCGAGAACTACATTTAGTTTTTTGTTCCATCTTGTGAATATTCGATTTGCGAGACCGGATTTAGATTTAACCGATCATCCGGATAATTGTCAAGAATGCAACAATACGAACGTAAATCTTAAGATAAATTGAACATTGAAAGATATTGATTATCGATCAAAAGTTCCGTTCAACACATCAGCCGCGTGAAATCACGAAGTAAATATGCTAACGATGGAAACGCTGTGTTCTAAGAATTATTTGCGAATGACGGAGTTACCTATGTGTTTGTTATTCGATTCAAAGCGGACCATGCCGTGAAAATCATTTTTTTTTATTGGTATTGTAAATCAAAACGCTGTCCAAATTTAATATGATCCGATTATCTATAGCTTCAGTAAAAAAATATTGCAATTTACTTGATGACGTACTCAATATACACACTACAGTTTAATGTATTGTACTATATAATTATACCTACAAAGCAGATCATAAGTAATGGCGATGGTTGTGGAAGATCAGCAGTAGACGACTATGGACAAAAATGATGATTTGAGCTATTGCATTCAATATGTACTTTATACTAATTTATAGCAGTTTTCATGATAAAATACTGTATCGTAGTTAACCATGTTCTGATGTTTTTTTGTTTCTTATTAAGAAACATTGGGCAAAACTTTTCTCTGTGTACAATGTAGAAACTATTCAGATCCAAAAACGATTTAACATACGGCGATACTATGTGGCGTACTCAAACCGTCAACAACACTACGATTTGGCCATGCTTATCAGTTATGACCTGTGATTAATTCTTTTAAAGATATGTATGAAGAAAACAAGTACCAAAATTCAACATAAGTACCAATGTTAGCAAACACGCTATTTTCAAAACTCGTCATTATAAACTTCGGTAACAGTATCGTTAAGAGTAGTTGGGTATTTATTTTGGCGTTTTAATCGCTCGCAAAGACCGGGTTGTAAAGTAAACGGCAGAACTACAAATAGAACTGAATGCGATTCGTATGAGAACACATTGTAGGAACAATGGTTCGGGCCTCGCTGTATCCGTGACTAATCAACGAATGTATTTCAGTTGCGATTTCAAAATCCTCGTTACCGTTTCGGTACGCACATTTGTTATGATATTTGTGATAACTATTTACGTATAACTTGAAGGATTTTGTGCCTAGTTCTGCTTATTGAATTTCATAGCAGTTTTAAAATTGGTTTGTTGTAGTTGCTTAATGCTTTTTTCACCTTGTTCAACATTTTCAACACCCACTCCCGAGTGAATTCATAAAAATATACTGAACATCTTTCTGCCTATTTAATGTCGCTTATATGTTTCATGGTCATCATTTTTTCTATCTCTGAAATGTGTTATGAGACAATTCATTGAAAATTGCTTTGAAATTTCATTTAATGTTTATGTAAATAGTTTATTTACATCAATGATACTGTATATACATAATATATACTACATTTCAAATTATTTGTATATATTGACGTCAACACATAGCGGGTGCGTCGACTTAGGCCATAGAAATCACATGTTTTTATAGAATTTCTGAGGTCGTTTGGTTAACTAGCACCTTCTCTATTGTGTGTATCATAAAGCATGTATCTTTATGACGCTATTGTGTTCTGAAACACGACATTTCGATCTTTAAGAGTAGAAAAATTCGCATTTTGGTGATCCATCTACTATATTTGAATTTAGTAAATGTGTTTGTAGAAAATTTAAGTGCTAAAATATGGATAAGATTGTCTAGATTAATTGACGGTCACAGTAACCAATGCTAAAACCCATTGAAATCAGTCAAGGAGTCTGTTTGTATAGTAGCCTTTTTATTTCTTAATGGAAATGGAAATGAATTTCTTCTGTAGACGTCTCGTAAACAATTATCTAGTTCCAGTCTTACACGAATATCCTCAACCGTAAACTGCATATGTTACGATACACCGAGCAAGACAACACATAAATTAGATGTAATTTGAATTTTACGATATGCATTAAGTATAATATGTAGGTCATTTTCGATTTTGTCTCGAGAACTCGTTTGATCAGGTTTACGTCACATGAATATTATCTGTTTCCTATCGTTTGCAGTTGTGTCAAAATATGTTTCACAGACGTCTGGATGGTATATTAATTCTGTACAACAGTTACTTAGTATGTCATAATTTATATCGATATCACAAAAAGTATCGTCTGTATACCTATTGCTTACGTCTTGTTGTCGGTGGTCCGTACGTATATCGTTTAATCTCCAAAGACATTATTTACTTTGTTATTTCATTAGTTGCCTATTGTAAAATTTATACCGGCCCACAAATCGAGGTGTTTGCTGTTTATACGATGTAAGTCCGTCAATATGGTACACTGTGCTGTATAAATGTAACAGTAAAATGTTCAGATTGACACAACTTTACGATTGGAAACCGCACCGTCGATATAGAGAACTCACATAAATGCACGCATATAGGAAACGAACACGTTTAGGAAGCGTCTGGTCCAGGCGCCCTTGTATACTGATATGTTTACCGAAGCATGTAAAAAAATAAACGGTATACATGAAAAGATATTACACAAGTATCAAAGCGTATAACATCTTTGTGTTATTGCAGTTCTAACATAGTACAAACTGGACAGAGAGTTAAGCCTGCCCGCGGACTGGTCCCACTGGTTTCCCTCGCCTAGAGTTGGAACGCGCATATCGATTAGCTGACAAGTATCATAATATTTATTTATAATGCATCCATTTTATAGTGCATTTTATAAACAATTCGAGTTTATTTGCATTACACTAACGTTAAGTAGGCAGATCGCATCACGACGTTAACCGCAGAATAATGCTAGATATATGTATATTATTTCACGGTGATGTTAATAAATGATTGCGTCCGTGAAGTCTGATAAAATTTTGCAGAAATTCTCCAGTGAATTGAAAATAATAACTTAATATAACAGAATCGAGGAATCATAAAATTAGCGATAGGAACTTACAGTGAACTGACAGTATGGTGATTTAATATAATTTTTATGCTACTTTGCAAATTGTCTTTTATTAACCTAAAATGGCTTTAGTTATATGGAGTTTATTAAGTTGACTTTTAATTTCAGGCTTCGACTTTAGTTTTGCGAGATTAACACAGTGTGCCTTTCATCCGTTGTGTAATTATAGTATGTATATGAGTTGTATCGAGTATGATTTTTGAAAGGAAGTTTCTAATCGCGGGTTGCGGTAGCAATTCAAAAGTAAAAATCGTCACGTAAGGAAAACACGTTATGCCCCTTTCGTGGCATTGGGGGTGTAACTGGGGAGACTGGGGACAATTCTTCAAAATGTATTTATCATTTGCGTAAGAAAGGAAATATGCTTAAGAAACTTCATTCCTCACTGGGTCCTTCGAGCGTACAGGTATTTATATTCTTATTTTCCTTGCAAGTATCAAATGACATTAGAATATCGACGTTATGGTGTCCAATTTCAAAGACAGAATCAACGTCGCCATTTACGATCGACACGTTATTAAATCCTACCTTATTGGTATGTTCCGTTATTGCGACCTTTCGCTGATCATCGTATATACTTCAGTGCCGTGCTTCACTAAGTACGTTTTAACGATAGTGGGCAAGCTCGAAATCGCTTAGAAATTTTAATGCCGGTTTCAAATTGAAAGGACGGGTTACTGTACATGTTAAGTTCAATAAAAGAAAACTCATATTGAGTGAAAAAACATCTGACAAAGTTTTCTGATTTTTGTGATTGTGTAACCGCAA
>DWDX01003339.1:0-13292 GCA_018245675.1 Agara michaeli | reverse complement strand
AAATGCGATGTCACATACTTTGGCACCCCTCCTCACCCGTTGTCACGAAATATGACACTTCGTCGACCCCCCTCCCCCCTTCTCCCTTAACGTGTGACATAACATATAGATGGCCCCTTAGAAGATTGTTGGGTACAGTTTGTAAGTATTCGCACAATATATTCCAAAATATCCTTTGCATGTTGCAGTTTTGAATTTGGATCTCATAATTACCTCGATTTTTGGTTTTGCATACGAGCCACCTTCAGCTCTTTTGCCACGTGTAATCTCAAGGTATTGGGAATGGTTTTCGTTAATATTACTTCCAAAACAACCAATACAATAGTATGATGGCGTATGTCTCTATGCTTTATTGCCTGTTTGTCTATGCTTTCATAAACGATAAATGCAAATAATAGATATATGTCATCATACATACTAATAAATATTTGCAATGAGTTTCAAACTTTGAAATGTGTATATTGTACGTATGCCTGCCCTTTTTGACGTTCTGACCCTTTGTCGTCGGAACTAGATTTTTATTTAACCTCTACTGTTCTATGTAATTGATTAGAGGATGAATCGACGATTTGTGATCGGTGTACGCTATTGTGCGCTTTATTACTATGGGGGTAAAGACTAGAGTTTCACTTGGAGAGTTTATAATGATGTGATCTTATAGCGTAAGGGTTAATGTTGAACGCTTTCGACTGAGCTAGCCAAGTAACCAATTCCTTCCAATGTATTTGTATGCCATATCGAAGACGCGCGAAGATATATATATCTCTCTCTCTCTCTCGCAAACAATGTTTTGTCTATGGTAAACTCGTAAACACTTCGATGCCGACGTGTCTTGTGTTAAGGATTTTTGCTACTAAGGCTGGCGGAAGCAGCGCGCGAAGACTATATTTATAGTATACCAAACGAATGTTTATTAAGTAACACTTTGGGCACAAATGTCTTAATCTATATGTGTACATAAAGACATCATGTCTGACTGATAAATCGCCGCGAAGCCCAAACTACCGAAGCTACTAAGAAATCTGGAGTGACTTCTTTCACGACGTAAGCAGCAACAATGATTTTTTGATATTCCATCCCCCAGAGGGATTATATAGGGGTTGAAAGTTCGTTTCCAAGTCCATCAATTGTGAGGGTAGCGCTATGAAAACTAGTTACCAGTAAATGCACATCAAGTTCCGATAACTTATGACAAATTAGGATTGTAGACACCCGATGAAGTAATGAATAACCGTTTTTAATGTTTGTATGAAACCGCATTGTAACTGCTGCTAATGGACGCGTGGAATTCTGGTACGTATTTGCTAAGAATGGAACTGAAATTTTTAGTTTAATGTAATGATGTTACATTTAACATTAAAAGGCATTGGGGCCTGATGGGGCCCTAGCAGCACGATTAATATACATTCTTTAAGCTCAGGGTTATCTAAAAATGTTGAATTAATCAATTAACTAATCAATTTAATTCAATAATTGATCAACTAGTGGAATGTTTAATGCATTAATTGATTGAACATTTTATCTTTTACACACATTATTGTGTAAGAATGCTAATTTAATGAACACCGCTAATTGTATCTTTTTGAAAATAATGAATTAGATTAATTCTTTTAATATAAGATGTGAGCCTTAAAAATGTATATTTCTGCTGGTGAAATTCTGAACTGCAACTTTGACCCGATGCCTTTATTTATTGTAAGTAGTTAGAGTATTGTCAGACGCACAATGCTTTAATTGAATATTATAATAATTATCGAAAGTATTAAACATTAGGAAAGATAAAAATGTAAAACTGCTTGCAGCACTTGTATTGAAGTAATTTTAAGCTTGTCTAAACTTATCTTTTTTTTTATCTTTTTCGAAATATCACCGAAAAAAACGATGTACTTATTATTTTCTGTGTACTTTATAATAACATATATTTTATAAATCCAAGGATATATATATATATATTTTGAAATAAATGAAGTAATCTTAAATTGTTTAAAATAAAAAATGTATTAATCTTATACACGCCAGTACTTAAAATGTACCAAGTTGTATGTACTTAATGTGTAAAGATATCTTTTTGTCATACAATTTTGAAAAATCTTTTTATTAATTCATTGTAATATCGTTATTAAATAATGTAAAATAAAATAAAATAAACAAAAAAAACTGAAAACTCGGAAGTGACTTATCACGCATATCTTTATATGGCACTTTTTAGGCTAAAACTTAAAAAAAAAGTGCCTTGGTATCGCCAGGGATTTTATGAATTGAAATTACTTGTATTTATAATCTGTGGATGGAACGTGACAAATTAGGTAACGTTATAATGTTAAAATGGTTATAGATAGACAATTGTAACTTAGGTACAATTATTTTCAGTAAAAAAAATTGCAACAACCTTCAAAATGCAACCTTTCTGTGTAAAGAAACGACGAATACTTAATACTTATCGAGTTGATGCTAATTACCGGTTATTTTAAGATGGTATTGTCCTTGTGTTAATTATTCAAATATAAATGACGTAAGTTAGATATTAATTATCGAATTAAAGCCGTATTGGAAAAATGGCAAATTTTTTTTCTTATTTTACCAGCTCTGAAGGTGCTTATGATAGCGAAGAATTAGCGAGGAAATTGGATAATATTTGAATTTATTTTAGGAAAATACAGCGCTCTTCCTGATCCAATTAAATATCTGGATAATTGTGGACACTTTTCAACTGATCCATTAATGTGTTTGTGTATTAATTTGAAGAGATATAGCGCGGACACGTGTCTATTGTTATCAAATGTTCCGATCTCTAAGTTAATTGTTTGTGTCGTGCAATGTAATGTAATGGTCCAGCGCAATGTGGATGTAACCACTAAACAAGTATAGACATTATGGGCTATGGAATAAAGGCGATAATTAAATTTCACGATAACCAATATCGGGAAGGCGACGACTTAACACGCCTTAAGGCTCGTCCAGGGTGACAGCGGCCGCGAAGTATAAATCTTGTGTCCATACTGAAGTGACTAGCGGGCGCCACGAACGACTCTCACGAGTCTATTAATGTATGTTTGATATTTGTAGGCCTTTCACTCTGGAAGAGCAATTAGCGTTGCCTTGTCGCACCATTCGTTCGCGTCGCCAACGAAACATTCAATATCCGCTAAAAAATATATGTGATCATTCGAAATCCCCTAGAGTAGTGAAAAAAGTACGATACATTACTGAACACAAAAAAATAATAAAACGAAAAAAAAATGCATTTAGTATTTGTGATTTTTTCCCTCTATTTGTTAATATTATTTATACCGTTGTACATAATGATTATATTCGATCATGTTTGCTTGTATAATTAAGATGTATGTTTTTCCTATTGTCTCGATGTACGTTTAAATTATTGCAGCTGTTGTCTAATGTAAGAGATTTTTGTTCTAAACAGTGTACTGAAATGTCTGTATTTTTTAAGAGGAACTCTTAGGTAAATTGTTGTAAATCGACACTTACCGTTCACCGTAGTAGTTGAATTGTTAATTCAGTGGCTCAATTTGGTTTAGTTGTTAGCATTGTAACGTCGACAAGACGTTGTGCCATAGCAGTCAAAACACTTATGAGCCAATAGTAATGTTTATTCTCAACGGGGTGGCGGACACAAACGGGACACAAATGATTTAAAAATCATACATAATCGGACACATTTTCAGATGTAATACGAATACATTAAATTTCAACGAATATCTTTAGGAAACCAATATACGCTGTTGTGTCTCCGGTGTGATGTGTCGGCCACGTTGTGCCTGATAATGTAACACGTGATCTGTAAAGACAGTTTATAAACTTACACGTGATTTATAAGTACATTATTACGAAACTAGAGCTTTAGTTTGATGTAGACATGATGTATCAAATTTATTAAGTAATCTGTTAATTTGTATTGTGATATGTTATTTCATGTATAAAACAATTAATATTCATATTCTCGTGTAGTGAAAAGATTATATTGAATAAAATTTTGATTAAAATATACATATTGTTTTTTTTTTCAATATTTCTTCGGTTTGTGCTCCTGTCTGTCTATCCCAGGTTCATGTTAGCTCTTTAAATCGGTACATATTGATTGAATAGCATGGCTACATACAGTCCCATAGACGAATATAAATGGATTTCCAAAGAGCATGTATTAACAGATGAGGTCGATAATTTTAATATTAACCTAACCTAAGTTACAAGTATCGATTTACCTGTTTTATACCTACCTGCCTATCAGAGAGTTTGACGGGAAAAAAACAGTCCATCTAACGTTTACATAGTCTTCATACTTTCGATTGGTATGGAATTTGTCTGTTAACCAAACCAGTGAAATGTGTAAATTATTGTTTTTTTATCGTTAATTATTCATATTCTGGACTGAAATTTTTGCAATGTATTTGTTGACATATTGAATTTGATATAAAATACTTTTCATCCATTAATCAACTCTGTGAAGGTCGTTGTATGCCGGGATCCTATACCATGTACAAAGTGTAAAAAAAATAAAACTTCGTTAATATTTGTATTCCATTTATTTCAATTATTTAATCCTAATTAAAACAATTACATATAACATCAATACATACTATATTTATAGAATACTTAATTTTACATGCGTTTGTATAGTTTTATAAGAAATAATAAACTTTTAAAAGTTTTTTTTTAAATCTACACCAATTGTATTAGAGAGTCGACCATGTTGGTTGATTTGCGTCCATCTTGTGTCCAATATGGTCAAAAATCTAATTTTTCTACAAAATCACGCCACTCAAAATACTTTGTATGCAACATATAAGAGTAATCCTCGAGATTTTCAATACAGATACAAAATAAAAAAATTTGGCAGTATGCAATGTTACGTAAGCGTTCGCTTTATACATACGATTAAAATTCGATAGATAAAAAAATAAACTAGCTATATAAAAATTAAATATATCCTACTTATTTACAGATGCTGTTACATTAGAAAAATTGAAAAAAAAAAACAAACCAAAAACTTCAAAATGTTCCAATTTTAAATTCCGGTGACGATAGGAACTGGAGAATTTTTGTACTGTACCGAAAGTGTAGGTATTTTAAAAACTGAACTGTTTTTATGGCACGATGACTTGAGACGGTATGCGTTTACTTCTTGCCTTCGAGGCATTTGCAGTTGGCGTCGTGTCGGTGCTTTCCGACTACGTCAGTGAATCCGTTAAAAGTAACTCCGGGCGCCACGTACTGCGGGTTGGTGCCGCTGCCCGACGTTTCGTAAGTAATGATTTGCGGTTTGGTCGTGAAGGTGACGATCTTCGGTTTCGTCGTGTACGTGAATATTTCGGGTTTCGTGGTGTACGTGACTATTTCCGGTTTCGTGGTGTACGTCACGATTTTCGGTTTGGTCGTGTACGTGAATATTTCCGGTTTCGTCGTGAACGTGACTATTTCGGGTTTCGTGGTGTACGTGACGATTTTTGGTTCGGTTTGGAACACCTTCTTCTCCGTGTACGAAGCGCTGAAGCTATTCGTGATCGGCGACTTGATTTGGGTGTTGTAGTTGAGGCCGGACGCCCCGAATCCGGTTTGAGAGGAACCTTCGCTGGAGGAGCTGAACTTGCCTGAATATTGACTCACTTGTCCCGTGGAGAACTGACTTTGCTCTTGGCCAAAGCCGAACTGCCCTTTGCCGCTCAAACCGAAACCATTAACCCCACCGCTGATGACACCGGTACCTCCGCTCCCAGACTCTGCGTTAGCCGAGCTACTGTAAGAGCCGGTCACTTTCCCACCTTTGATAGCGCTGTTGAATCCGCTTAAAGATCCAGAGTTCAATCCACCTGTTACTGACCCACCACTTATGGCAGATCCTCCTGTATAGGTACCGGTAGTTAATGTGCCAGTGACTCTAGATCCGCTGAGGGAAGCTCCGCCCAAAGATCCACCAGCAGATCCTGTACCAGAGATGGATCCCTTAACTCCGCCTTTCACTCCGCCAGTCTGGGTGAGTCCACCGTTAAACTGACCCGAGTAACGGTTGGTAGAGATGACTTTTGTGGTCTTAATCGTGAATCGCGTGGTCTCGATGAGACCAATGGCCCACTCGTACCATTCCAGGTCGAATTTGTAGAACGCGGCGATCTGGTTGCCCGTTTGACATCCTGGAATGGAGGAAACAATTTTGTTTAAATAAACTCGCGATATGTATTACAAGCTGAGGAGGAATCGTTCCTATATCTGCAAAAGGCCTGGAGGATACTCCATGACAATGCTCTAAAGTGGAGGAGCCTATGCTGATACTTGTTTCTCAAAGATACAACATTGATTGATTAACTGACTACGAGTACTAAAATATAGGAAACTGAGAGATATTCTGAAAGACGATGATACCTGAGTCCCAGGAGTACACTCCTCGCATCACGAACTGCCCGTTGCCGGTGGTGCAGGCCAGGGCACTGCCGATGTCAACCTGGAATGAAATGGCCACGTGAATATCTTTAAATATAATGAATCTCTATAGAGTATAGTAGAGCTGATTTTTTGTATATCACAAAGTTACTGGTCAATTTTGAATGAGACAGAAAGCGCACCGATCACTCTTGCGAGTATTGCTAATTTGACTTCTGTGGGTCTTTATAGAGTTGTGACGTCACTGCTGCTTGAGGAAGAACTGAATATCGCTCGGCCGGGATAACATTTTGGAACTGTCCCTTCGTTGACACCTTCAAATATAGTTTGATCAACGCAATCCTTCATCCTTAGGACAGGAGCATCTGGTAGGAGATCACCGCGGGATTCTTTGCTATGTTTTTTCTATTTCTCAGCGTACTTACTCTGCATATGTTATTGAGCGGGTTGGTTGGCTGGCCACAAGCGCAACTGTCTTGATCGTACTGCTCCAGCAGGTGAGGGTAGTCCTGGGTCAGTTTGGACTGGCACTCGTCAGGGTTGATCAAGGACACGTTGATGCTGTGCATGATGCTGCCGAGGAGATGAGCTGGAGGAAGATAACAAATTTATCGTGAGGATTTTCTTATTATATACAATATGGTTGATTTAAAACCGAGATTTCCCAAGGTGCCAACTGAAGCACGGAAATGCTAGTGAAAAGCCACCAGCGGTCACCCATCCAAGCACTGGCCGCGCGTAATGTTGCTCAAGTTTACAGATCGGTTGTGATCTGCAAACTCGCCTGAGCTATGGGCGTTTCATATACAAAAGTCAGTATCAAATCCAAATTATTTTATCCATCATGTACATAGCAATAGGTATGTACATAGGTTATGGTAGATTGGATGGATGAAGCCGGTGAAAAAAAAGCAAAGAACCAGGTTAATGATTATTCTGTGTCTGAATGTGGAAATATAAGTTTATCAACTGTCCGGTTACCATAACATAGGCGTTGAATTGCCTTATTTGGAATCAGATAGCCGCGTGTGATATTGTTCCAATTATTATTACTATTTTTAAAATCGAGTACGTTATAGCTATTTACTGTATGTGGATTGGAAAGGATAATTTTATTGCATATTCAATGATAATATCGAAAGACCATCCAATGATCTTTATATCGGATGTCCCTTCTCTCTGAGACCACTTGCGA
The DNA here is from genome assembly GCA_018245675.1 of Agara michaeli. NCBI lineage: Eukaryota > Metazoa > Arthropoda > Insecta > Lepidoptera > Hesperiidae > Agara > Agara michaeli. The sequence goes on along the minus strand of DWDX01003339.1, from coordinate 5,704 downwards.
TGTTGCAGTGACCTCCTTTACATTTAAGGAATCTAGATTTTAAACTTTGTTGACAATCTAATCTATACATATAAATAAAATTGAAGTGTCTGAATGTGATTTCAAAATAATTTTTTTCTAAAGTGTTTATTGTAGTTACACGATACAAAAATGTACACGTTTTTTTTTAATTCTCTGTCTGTCTTAATGGGACCTTTAGTGGAAGGTAGAGGAGGTTATAGGGCAAGAAATAGGCTATTTTTTATCCCGAAATTCCCACGGTATCAAGATTTACGCGGGTAACGCCGCGGGCCACAGCCCGTTTTAAATGGAATGTACGAACGCTTTTGATAAATTACATCCAACTGACAATTTTTTTACTACACTACACATTAAATTGTAGTTAAAAAATTATCACTTTCAAATTAATTGACTGTCCCGATTAAATCAAGAGTTGTTATTTAAAAAAAAAAAACGGTCTCTCAGTTATATACCATTCTAAAACATATCAAATTTTTATATAGATTTAAATTTATCTTCTATGTCCCTCAGTTTACAGACTTTTTGTTGACTGATGCCAAAAATACTTTAATTACATAATTTGAAATGCATTTCGAAAAACGCGAATATAATTTAAAAAATTATTAACATTGAGCTTTATTAATACGAAATCAATTCGAATTAATATTCGACAAAAAAAAATACATAGTCACTACGCAAATGTTACAAGTGTTGTACTGAAAAAAAAAATGCTATTTCGCGCTAAAAAGGAATTATTTTTATCAGCTGTCAAAATGTTGCGCCGCTTTGGCGGCCATCTTAAATGGCATTTTGCGACGTGAATTCTTATTATGGCCAATTGGCGTGTGTTCGTTAACGAATGCGAAATTCGGCAAGGCTACTCTTGTTACACCGACTTGTTACACTGGTAGGGATAATTAATAATAATAATATCTGGGGACAATTCTACACCCGGCTATCTGATTCGAAATTTAAATCAATCAGTCTGGTTAGCCGCTCGACCAGGAAGCCAGTTTATACTGTACTGTACTTACAATGGTACGGAGAAATAAGTTTGTTCCGTTCATTTGGCTAGTATATAGAAAAAAAGAAAAAATGAAGTATATATACTTTCAAATTACACGTTAAAGTAACCTACATGGTTTATGCTATAATTTTATGCTTTCTGCCAACCCGGTTAGGGTCTAGCTTGACGGTACATAATATTGAAATCCTCGCACGACCTGATTTCCAGCCAGCCACATTATGTTACCCGATTCGGGTATTTTGTGTGCGGGTTTGTGAGTTTAAACCGTTAGTCATTACACTCGTTGCACGGTGAGGTACGCAACGGTGTAATACGCGCTCCAATCAAGGTTAGTAGAATAATGTTAAAAATAATCTTTAATACGTAAAAAAGTAATCAATAAATTATAAAAAAAAGACCAAATGTTAAACGTATAAGGACGCGTCATTGTTCGAAATGTGCGATACATCAATTTAATTAACAAAACGTACGGAAATCCCTACTAATATTATAGATGTGAATGTAAGTTTGTTTGTTGGGCTTTCACGCGAAAACTACTTAACCGATCATCATGAAACTTTGTACACATGTTCCTGGAGATATTAGAAGTAACATAGGATACTTTTTAAGAAAAAAAATTTTTTTAGCTTCCGTCTGCAACTTCGCCCGTGTGGTGTAGTGAGTTTGGGCAGCATTTTAATTTCCTAGGATACTTTCAATGCAAAAGACACTATTCCACGCGGACGAATTCGCGGGCAACAGCAAGTAAATATTATATTTCCATTAATAACTCAATTGTAGATATCTCGAATTGATTTTAACGAACGAACGGTAATAACAATGATAGTAAGAGATACGTCGAATTATACCGAGTAACCGAGTACCGAGTTTTACTCGGTTTGATTTTAGCCGAGTTGAATACTCGGCCGAGTTACTCGGTATGGATTTATATAGGTTTGTGGTGCGAAAACGTGTATGAACTTGTTTCAGAGCAGCACACTTACGACTTTAATGTTAGGGTAAGATAATGAAGCATAGGCTGCAGTATTTATCAGCTGTCCGGTTACCATAACACAGGCATTTAATTACCTAATTTTGAATCGGATAGCCGCGTGTGGAATTGCCCTACTAATTTTATTTGTATTCTTGTCTTTCTGTCAAACGTTTTGAAATTTTTAATTTGACCTTTGTATTTCTGTTTATTTTTTTATTGTCGATGGGCATTTATGTTGTCAGCCTTAATAAATGTTTTCCTTCTAATTACTATTTGTTATGAAACAATTACTAAGAAATTTCTGTTGTTCAATTTAAGTGGAAATTAATTTTATTTTTGTTCCACATGTCTATGGAATTCGGAATATACTTATTCTACCAATTAAGAGTATCATCGACAAATGATCTGACATCATCATTGATTAATACGCTCGAAGACATCTTCATCCGCGATTTCATCCTCGGATCACGACTTTTGTACAAACTAACAATATTAACTTTTTTTGCCAACCATAAGCACCGTCATTATTGATTTACCAGCAACCCGGAAGCAGTGATAGATAGTGGTTTGAAATTGAGCCTCCCACTCCGGGTGGTCTGGGTTCGATCCTGGCAGGCACCTCTGATTTATTACGTGCGTTTTATGACTAAAATTTAAATGTTACTTGCTATAACGGTGAAGGAAAACATCGCGAGGAAACCTGCACACCTTAGAGATGTTATAAAGTATATAATGTTTGCTGAGGTGGGCGAAGTCTACCAATCCGCACTAGGCCAGCGTGGTGGACGTAGCCTAAAACGCTCTCACTTTGAGAGGAGACCCGGTCCAGCAGTGGACCAATAAAAGTGTCTTGAAAAAATATATGAAACGTATAAAAACATTAGGACGTTTTATATAGACATTATCATCACTAATATCTTTAGTGGTAACAGCTAAATCAGTAGGGCGCAACTAGCGGGTAACTGGTTGAGTTTAAAATTTTACAGCGTTCACGTAAACAATGAGATTCCCATGTCGAGTTTCAAGGTGGCCGACACATCCTGGTCGGTTATTATGTCTGGTGTAATTAAGCGGATGCATGGCTTGCGACATTTATGGTATCTAATGACTTGATTTTAATATATTTTAAACTTGTACGCCGTAAAACGCAAAATATGGATTAATAATAATAATTGGGGACACGGCTATCTGATTCCAAATTAGGCAATTGAATGTCTGTGTTATGGTAACCGGACAGCTGATAAACATACATACGATATAATACTTATGTAGATATTTTTATTACACCCAACACAGAACAAACAAATGTGCTCATCGCACAAATATTTGTCCTGGGTGGGAATCGAACCCACGACTTCCGGTTTTACAGTCACGGTCTCTAAGCGCTCGTGGCCAGTTTGCAATGTCTTGTAATTTATTGTGTTTGAATGTTTTTGTTTTGTTTTTAAATTTGGGGTTTATTGGTATTTTTTTGCCAAATTTAAAAGTGACACAAAATAATTTCGTCCAAAAAAAATTCTGGATATGGGCATTCTTATCAATTAAGGGAATAAAAAATAGCCTATGACCTATTCTCGTACCTAACAAAAAAATCATAAAAATCGGTTATAAAAAACGTGACAACCCTAGTTGACACTTGCAGAAGACGCAATATATATATATTTTTTATCTCTAGATCTTTGTACAGTAAATAAGATAATGTGATATTTGCCACTAGTGTTGTATGAAGTATGATTTAATCATTAACAAGGTATGTTCTAGACAATTATTTGATTAAATATCATTTAATATTGGATACCGCCAAATTGGCGTCAAGGTCGAAAAGGTGAGCCTTATTGGTTCGTTAATATGTATATGTAAATATGTCCTGATTGAATTATCTAAAATCCCAAATTACTGAAAGGCTAACGGGCGAGTAAGGGATGGAAATTTGACGAGAAAAAACCACCAATTTTGAAGCAAGAACAATAAAATCCGGTATTTAGTTATTTGGTTAGTTACAGGAAGTTAAAATAGAAATACGTGTTTAAACGTTTCCAAAAATGAAACCTCAAAGGGGTCGATGTGCACAATAAATAAAAATGAATAAATATTTAACCTTCTCATTAAAGTTAAGGTTATGTACTTGAGAAATTATCGATTTTACGTGTGAGCAATTTTTTTTAGTAACCGCTGTATAAAATAAAATGTAAAATAAATAATTTAAAATCAAGTTTATTTATACGAAGGTAAATTAGTTCATATTCCTTCCGTTATGGCGCTACTGTCGATTTTATTTGTCAACTTAGGAACTCGGTCATAAATTAAAAAATGCTGATTTAACAATGAATTTTCATATTTAAATGCTCATTTCCATTTTTCAATTTCAATTCTAAACGTCATCAAGGTGATTGTAACTTGTAAATTAAAATTTTAATGTGCCGATTTAAATTGATTTTAATAAAAGTGAATTATTTAAAAAGCGTCAACTTTTGTGAATTGATTTTGTTTTTATATTTTTGTAGCTAATTAATACAATTACGACATAATAGTAATAAAATTATATTTTATATAATTTTAATTACATTTTTTAAATTTGTACGTCGTAACAGTCAAAAAATGGATTCTGTAAAATCTGTACAATCTTTTAAATGTACCCATATTTGTGTAAATAAACGACTTTGTCTTTGGCGTTGTCTATGAAAGAGTATCTTTAATAGACTATTTTACACGACTTTGCCTGATGGAAATTCTTATCCCTGCGCACCACTACGACATATAAGTATGATCGTATAACGCTTCTGAAGTGTTTTCTCACGATCTTTTCCTTCGCCGTAAAATATGGCGAATATTTTGTTTCGCTACACGAATTTATTGATGGAGACGATTATGAAAATGACGGCCATTAAAATTCGCCTTGGGGCTATCGGATCTTATGAATATGTTAACACTCTGACCTTATTCGACTCGCTTTGTTTAATTTACGACAATAGCAACAATATCTAATGTGTTCTGTTATAAATAAATACGTTAAAATATAAACCGATCTGAACTTGAAATCAATGGTGTTTCCGACGTGCGTATGACTATTATTATCTGTCTGTGATTTCAAAAGCTGTGTGCGAGTTCAAAGTTTGTATTTTCTCAAGTAAATACAAAAACAGAAACAAACTTTAAAATTTTTGTCTGCCTTTCTTTATGTTTATCCGGGCTAATCTCGGGAACGGCTGGACCGATTTTAATGGAACTTTCGCTGCAAGATAGAGGAGGTTGTAAAGCAACATATAGGCTACTTTTTGTCCCAAAATTTCCATGGGATAGGTATTTATAAAAACCCGCGGCATGACTGATGACATTTTTTTAAATTATATTCTGTCTTAAATATAATTGTGGGTATAATCTTTTGTTAAACCCGCAAATGTTAAAATATATTAGAAGGTTGTCAATTTGAATACGCTGACATTTGAGCGGATGTAGCCTCAGAGAAATGACCGGGCGAGGTCAGACGCTAGCTGCCTGTAAAACGGTACAATATACACTCACTAATAAAGGTGAAGTGTTTGTTTGTTCGTGCTAATCTCTGGAACTACGAAGCGCATTCGAAAAATTCTTATTCCATTTGATAGCCTTGTTATTGAGGAAGGTTTTAAGCTAAATAAAATCACGCTACCACCCTTACAAAGGGTGAAATAAGAGATGGAATTTGTATGGGTCTTCGTTAGTTT
>DWDX01003338.1:0-13296 GCA_018245675.1 Agara michaeli | reverse complement strand
GCACGTAATAAATCAGAGGTGCGTGCCAGGATCGAACCCAGACCCCCCGGAGTGGGAGGCTGAATTTCAAACCGCTAAGCTATCACTGTTTATGTGTTATGGTAACCAGAAAACTGACAAATATACGGTAACTCTGCACTGTCTTCACTTAAGTATTCTTTTGACAGATTTAAAAAAATTACGGCAATTTCTGAACACGCGCATCCGTTCAATGCCAAGCGATCACGAGATTGCGCAATTGTCCGTTCGAAATTTTATGAATCCAATACAATTGTCGAAGCCCTAACTAGATTGTGAAGGTTTTCATTGCGACATTATATATAGCGCGTATGTACATTCACTACTTAGCCATCGGCGTTTAAAGACAAAGATAATCGCGTAAATAAAAAGTCGCGTAAATAAAGAACTCTATCTATTGGGTATTACGCAATAGTTATTAATGAATTGCGTATAACAGTGATTATTTGTTTAAAGAGAGAATGTTTCCGGTCACTATTTAAAGCATAGGTTCTCAAACTCATTTCGTCTACTGCCCACTTTGAGAATGAATTGTTTTCTAGTTCTAGTGCCGCCCATAATTGTTTTATTTTAAATATATCAAGTGTGTCATATGTCCCTGCCCTCTCTGAATTACTCTTTACCGCCACTTTGAGAAACACTGATACAAAAAACCAAAGCTACTATTTCGATATTACAAACGGACACTTCAATTTTATTAATAAAAAACGTAACATCACGCCTGTAATACCCTAAGGGGTAGGCAGAGGAGTATAGTACACCCCCACAATTCACCAGTTACGTTTAAGTCCCACAATGAAATCCAACAGTACCCAACCCGGGATTTGAACCCAGGACCTCCCCCGATCGGCAATCGCGCTAGCAACCGCCCGACCAACGAGGCAGTCAGCCTAAATAAAAGCGTTAATATAATAAATACATTCTTTATGGCATAATATTCGTAATAAATGATTGTTCGGTACAAAGGTTGATAAAAAATAGTTATCGATAACCACTTATCGTCACTTGGCTCGTATTTTTCTTGGGTCTTCGTAAAAAAATGTTTTTACCCTATTTACGTCAACGTAAAATATATCCTAAGATCGGATAAATGAAAATGATTATGTCGTCATTCATCAATTTAATGACACAATAACAGAGAGTTGTATTAGAAAATATATATGGTAATAAAGATGAACGTAATATGGTTGCGGTTGAAATAAAGGAAGTGGAGAAAACCGGGTGAGTGGTGGTTAATATGCGGTTAATCTATACACCTACAGAGCTATGCTGTGGAGACGGAAGTAGGCTTTTTTGCACTGGATCGACAAATCCTCCACGCCTTTCCGCAGCGATTTTTTTTTTATGTTATGAGACTAGTGAACGAGCTGGCAGCAATCACGAGTGGCCGCTGCCGCCCATGGACATCTGCGACGGTCCTCGAATAGGGCTGTACGGATGGGACTGTTAGTATGAATTCAGTTAATAGGTGTTAATAAGAATTAGTTGGTGAGTATACGTTAGTAATAGGAGTGCAGGAATGGGACTGTTAGTAACATTAGTCCAGTTAGTATTGAAATAACTCGGTGGTATGTAATCCTTACTCCGCGAAAGCCTTGCTCCCCTCATACAGAATCTCTATGAGGAATTTTGGGTACATGTTACTCGGCGCCTACTCATGTTTCACAATAAAACCTGTTTGTGTTGTGTTGAGTGATTTTGGGTTATAATGACATTGTGATATTGTATTTGTAATGTTATTGATAATGGATTTTTGTTAACTTACGGAATTATTTTCAATAAGGATGAGGAATTAAATAATTTCTCCAATAAGAGATAAAAAGAAACTATGAACAAAATTTCGTTAGTAAGTTCCGCTGGTCTAATTTTTCAAGTTTAATAAACCGTTTAATAGATAACTAAATAATATTAATTAATTAATTAATTTATTCTTTATTACACCATGAGAAGTGGTATAAAAGGTGGACTTAATGCTAATATCATTTTCTGCCAGTCTACCTTTGGGCCAAGCAGAAAATATAGTAGTATTAATATACAATGTTTATCAATTTACGACATTGAACGAACTTCTATCGGGATCTTTAGATCTGGACCGGTAAAAATACGGTGATAACGGTGGCTAAAAATAAAAAAAAAACGCTAAACAAAAACAGTGAAGTTTTTTAAAGAAACTCGAGTTAGTCAAATACGTTGAGGAAATAGCATATTATCACAGAAAAGAAAAGAAATAATATGATGTTTTAATCGCACTTGAGTCACGCTCTACAAATTCTCTGGTGCAATTAAGATGCCTTCGCACGGCTCTGGGATTAGCGATACAATATTCTACTATAGTTTTCGTATATTCAATTTTTCTATTGTAAAATTGTATCACAGAGGTACGCATACAAGTTAAATCCTGCTACAATCTTTAGTAAAGATTCAGTTACAAATCTTGAGAGATTTAAATTTTGTGAGAGAAATTAACATGTTATATATACTCGTATCAATGAGCTAGATGTATAGTGATGCGATTAAATTACCCCCATCCCTCCTCTCCCACCACCTTCGTGGAGTTATAGATAGCTTTTCATCACCGCAGCTTCACGATGACCTCTATCTTTATAATTGGGTTGAAATGTACGCATGTTTCTACAATCATCGCGGGGTATACGTTCAACTCTAAATTTTGTTAGGATCACCTTTAAACTTTAAACAAACTGGTTGAGAATTGTTGAAAATTAACAGTCGTAAACTGAAATTAACAAACCCGAACCGACCGACACAAATAGAGTTTAACCAACAAACATTTGTACTGTTTTTAAACGTACACGTAAGTAGAGTTAGCTGTACAGACAACATTAAACCGATGCTAACATAGTTGAGATGGTTTCAATCTGCACGTTTCGATTTTGCATTACGATTTTTAAGGCGAGTCAAGTTTGCTTAACCAACTTGCGCTTCCTATTCTGAGAGGAGGCATTCCATAATAAAACGATGCAAAGGTCAAATGATATTTCACATTAAACAGACAAACGTGTTCATCACACAAATCTTCGTGCTGGGTGGGAAATCGAACCCACTCGGGCTTAGCAGCCACGGCCACTAACCATTCGACCATGAGGCCAGTCAAACAAACAAACATATATCGAAACTGTAAATAAAACAAAACAAACAATCAAACATTGCTACTACAGTTACGGCCCCCGACATTATGGTTTTTGTACTGTAAGTTCTTCAAATTACTAGAAGACTACTAGAAGAATCGCGATTATTTTCAGTTTTTCTTATTGCGTTAGATCGAGTTTAAACTCGACGTCGTCGAAGTTTACACGCTACTCACAAAGCATTGATATAATATTAGCTTATACTGATAATAAATATAAATGAATACTTTTGGTAACAGATATACAATGCGAGTGTTGATGGATGTAGGCGCCGAGGGACACCTAGACTGTCCTATCTCGATCAAATAGATCAGATAATGGCTGACGGAGGAGTCAAGAGTCTCCGAAACAGGCGTGTATGCATGAAGAAAGTGATGAATGTAGATGAAGCGCGTCAAGTTTGCAAGGACAAAGATATATGGCATTCGGTGCTTTCTGCCTATCCCGTTAGGTACCTTGTGTGATAGTATGTTGTTATTTTTGTTGTTGTTGTCGAAAATAGCATCTCGTCAACATCTAGAACCGATATCGAATTGAAAAGGAGCATTTACGTCAATGCTTTCTGTATACGAGAGCATTTAGACCGGAACTGTAGCGGGACTACACACGACGAACGAAAATATGTGTGCATATAAATGCTTCCGTTAACGAAACTCGCTCACGACAGGCAACGGTCCGCTAATATTCTTCAATGTGTACATTGTACAATAATTAGATTTTTTTATCGTATTTTTTGTGTTTACGATTTCGTCAAGATTTAAAATTCGTTGTGTATCATTTTTATCACTGTCTACACATAAGTTGTGTGTATAACATATCTTTGTTCGTATTTAAGCTGGATTTTTGTATTTTATACTCGTATGTATGTTATACAAGTTGAATGGATTTTTTTTATAAATATTTTGATTTACTTTCGATAGTTTCCTGTGTTGTGAGACGAGTTGAGATTTCTATATCTATATCTATACTAATATTATAAAGAGGGAAGATTTGTGTGTGTGTGTGTACGTATGTAACGAAGACTCAAAAACTACTGGACCTATTTCAAAAATTCTCTCACCATTTGAATGCTACATTATCACTGATCAATATAGGCTATATTAATTACTAGCTCTTGCCCGCGGCTCTGTCCACGTGGAGCAGTTTGTATCTGTACTATTTGCAATAAAAGTATCCCAGGAAATTAAAATGCTGCCCAGCGTCACTATTCCACGCGGACGAAGTCGCAGGCAAAAGCTAGTTACCAATATAAGCAATACTAAGGGTAATTAACGATTTGATCGTCCAGTAAGACTAATATTCATTATAATATAGGTACACTAATATGTAATAGGTTGTAGTAATACAGGTGAAGGTAAAATTATGAGTGACAATAATGTTAAGTATCATCTTACTTTATATCTTCAGGCGCTGTCTGGCTTGAGATAAGATGGCCGTGACGTATAAAATTATAGAATTATTATACAAAATTATTATCAAACTGTCGTCTGTTTAAAAACATGAATTATATAACTGTAAAATCACAGATATTTGAACTACAGTAGAAACTTATAACTGGTAGAAATCAGTTGGCGTTTTTAATGTCCTCCATACTATTGGGCAGAGTGGTTCCTTTAGTCTCTGGCAGCAGCAAGCAGACCGCGCCCGCCGCTATGGGGGCCGCGCCGAATATAACCGTGGGCAGCCAAGGGACCGTCGACGACAGATTGGAGATGAACGGAGCTATCATAGACCCGACCCGCATCGACGTGGACGACGCCCCCATGCCCATATTCCTGACCACGGTCGGGAATAACTCCGAGGTGAATATATATATGGATGCCGCCACAATAGCCGTGCAGCTGACGCCCAGCGTGCCCAAGGTCAGCGTTATCCAGAACGTGTGAGGCACGCATCCCAGAGCCAGTACACAGATGCCGCCCAGCACGAAGAATGTGGCCGTCGTCAGCTTGCGACCGAAGCGCTTGATGAGCCAGATGGAGACCAGGTTGGATGGTATCTGAATGTGATAATGATAGCTCAAAAAATATAGTAAACGAACTGTACAGACATCATTCAAAATTTAGAAATACAAGCATACAAAAAAGAACAGATCAAGAACAAAGATAAATCAGGATTAAAAAATACGGTAAAGAAAGAAAAAACTTGACATTTAGAAACATTTATCCTCAAAAAGCTTGCAGCTACATGAGGAAAATCATTATAATATGTAATTGATTACAAAATTACAAATGTCTGCCAATCCGTACAGTCGCCTATACAGTGCCCATTCAACGTATTCGTTTACTCAATACCGAGATAATGTGAACATCGTTTTCACCTACTTTACGAATTAAATATTCTGCTGACTGCTAACTCAGATAAAAAGAACTGCATTTCAACGCAAATCGCGAATTGAAATGGTGAAAAAAAAGACTGCACTAATTCCCCAATATAACAATAATAACGAAGAAAGACGACGTAGTGAGTAAGGTTAAGAATGTTATGCTTAGAAGGCTAGTGTAAATTGGCAATGTTAGTGGAATTACGAAACATTACTAAGGCGAGGTTGAATGGTAGAGTCGAAAGAGGTTTGTACATAGATAAATCGAATTCATCAGAGAAATCTTTAAAGAAAACCAACAAATGAATATCATTAATAGATGAGCATGTTACTCTGATGATTTTGGTGACGTATACTTCGATCAAATCCCATTGAAAATAGACCTGGCTATATGTATGTAGTGATAGTAACAATAAGTTGGTCTAGAAACGATGTCAACGGTATGTAATACCTGGATGGCCCCAGCAGCTGCTACGCTGATGAAAGGGTCAGGGCTCGTCTGACTGATGTACTGGTTGAAGCCGAAGAAAGTGAGCCCAGTGATCATCCACATGGCGCAACAGCAGGTTGTCTTCACCCGGAGTGAGGGTTGGAACAGTGCGGAGTAGTTCAGTTTGGGCTCGTCTACCTTAGAGCTTATCTCCTCGGCGATTTGCTTAACTGATTCTGCTATTTTCGTTGTTGGTAGACCGTTCCTGAAAATTCACAACTTTTTCAGATAACCATCAATATTGGACTGAACCAGTATTCAGGCAAAGTTAGTTGTATTTTATTGTGATCTGCAGATCTGAAAGCTTGAAATATGTAGCTCCAGTGTGGTTCCAGAAATACTATGTCTGATGAAGAATCTTTCAAATATTTTTTTTGGACTTTTCGTCAAATTGAAACTGAATCAAATCATCAAACGAACGTAAAGCAAAGCATCGTTGATACAGTAATAAAGCAGAATCATGTACAAATCCGATTAAAAGCTAATTTGATAATTTTCTCGCCAAAACCTGACGTTCCCGTACAAAATATTTATAGATATTAAGAAAAAGTAATAAATTGCCAAATTTCACATATTTCTTAATATTGAATCGATCAACAATTTTCCATTCAGATTTAATCAAATAAGCAACTGAGGAGTTGTGAGATATTTTACTTATTTCTGATCCTTATTAGTCACCTGTTTTATGGGTAAGTGCGGGTATCGACATGCCCCAATAATAAAAGCCATTGCTATACATTTCAAATGCCGAAATACATACTCACATCTCGGCTGCTATCGTTATGATCTTCGTCGCTTCTTCAACTCTGCCTACACTGACTAGCCATCTCGGAGACTCGTTCAGGACGAAATAGTATCCCAAATAAATCAAGGGCGGTATCGCCATAGCTAGCGAGTACTCATCCCATTTCCTGAAGTAGTACGCAAACAGTGGGACGGTCATATGGCCGATGATGAAGGGAATTTGGAAGAGACACCCGAATATCTCCCTGTACTTGCTGCCAATTGTCTCCATGACGAGAACGAACGAGACGACCATAGTTCCCGCAGTTGCGATTCCAAGGAAGAATCTGACCGCGGTGAAGACGATGTAGTTGGGGGAGAAAGGGACAGCGAACCCCAGCACTATGAGTGCGGTGATGGAAACCAGAAATGTTATTCTCCTTCCATATCTGAAAGGAAATGGATATTACTTAATTTTATTATTTTGAATAACTCTGTGATTTTTATTTATATTTATCAATATTATTACATATTAGTTTTAAACAAATTGTTATTTTGTCTTCGGTTTTCTTCCTTTATTACAATTGTTTGCACGATATTTAAAAACACTACGACCATGAATTCTGACCTTTTAGCCTGTTTCTTGTTTCATCTTACAGATACCATAAAATATTTTTGACAGTAAAAAATTCGCAATTAAATCGTGACCGTCTAAATCATGATAAGGAACGTACATAGCGATATTTTAGCAAAAAGAAGACTAATAAGCATGAAAAATGGGTTTTTAATAAGTTTTTATTCCATGGCGGTCGGAGCGTGACCGAACTGGACAGATTGTTTACATTTATTATCTATTACATCGAGGAGGTAATATGGTCGAGTTACATTAATTCCTTGGTAATTTTCCTCACATACTCGTATGTGCGGATAATGAGCGATATGTATGAGCCGAATGCCGAAGTATATCTTTGACATTGTAACGCAGTAAGAAAACATTAAGTCTCCTTACCGGCAGCCTTCAAGATGTTTGTGGTTGTATTGCAAACAGACAGTAGGTAGTCTTCCAAAATACTTGTAATAACAATATCTCGAGTCAACTTATACTCAGCCATCTGATTCTAAATGAGACAGAGACTTATCGTAACCAAACTGACTTACTACATATATACATTTCTATATACCCACCCTGATTCACTTATAATTGTACATCCAAAAAATCGCTGTTTCCCTTCCATTCACAGCGTGGAGACGATACGAGTCGTTCGTACGAGTATAGGTCTACTATTTAACTCCGGTTTGTAATTTTAATTCCACAAGTTACTATGTTCAAATGTTACTTACAGAAGAATTTACATTTCTCTGTTATTTAGTTAAGTTACTGAATACTAAAAGGCTACGTTAAAATCAACTTTATTTCCTATGTCTTAGAGTAGGTGTAAATATTTACAGGACATAAAAAATCCATACCTGTCTGATAGAAATCCGAATAGGACACTTCCTATTAGAATACCGAGCTGCAGCAACATTTGTGTGAAGCTGGCCATCCAGCTCTTATTGCACACCAGATCCCATTCAGAAATGATAGTGTTTTCAAAAGGGCTGGTGTCATAGCTATATTTTATACAATCATCGTAACAAGTGGAATTTTTCGCGATTTCGCTGGAGTTTTGGCCGAAGTCTTCGCACCAGAAGACTAAGTTTGGAGTGAGAAACAATATGGCCATCTGAACCCATCCCGAAGAGAACTTGACCAGACAGATAGTCGCGCAAACCAAGAGTTGCCACCTTCCGAAGTGCCCGACCAGGTTGGCGAAGACGTCTTCTTTGTCTTTCGCGGCGTTCGCTATTTGAGTGGCTATTCTTTGAACCATTGTAACCGTCCTGGTTTAATGTGTACCTATTATTTCATTTCTCTGCGATTGGTATGGTCTGGGAAAGAAAAAAATAAGTCAATAAAAAAATAAGTATATAAATAAAAATAAACATCTAAGGTTTACTACTAAATATATAGACTGCTAAGGAGTGCGTTTTAAAGTAATATTGATAAAATACAATGAGAAAAATCACAGAAATATACCTAAATATAATATTCCTGTGATTGCTGGATTTATTCATTAGTATGGAGTGTCAATAAATTAGTTTTTCCAATCAATCCTGCTTCGGTAGCCATTCCATAAATGTTCTTGGTTTTGTGAAAATGTGTGTGATTTATGCTATTAGGTGATGTGTGAACTAGTTTCGGTAACTTTTTTAAAGATATAACCTATGTATTTCTCTAATAGTTTTTGATAGACAATAATTTATTATTTTCCTTACTGGGGACCCTTAGTTTGGAGACCTCATTACTTCTACAGCCAGCGAAAAATCAACGCCTGACTTAACATTATGTTTACGATATACACAGGTAAAGTGTCCTTGTATGCCCTTTTTAATGGTAGAAGCAATCTCTCACCAAATGATTGGGTATTGCTCAACGTAACCTTACGTTTTCTATAAACAAGGGTCAGTCAGATGTGAAGGTGGGTAGTTAAAATAATGCAATACATCAAATCATGTAATTTTTTAAATCCGCACTTGGCCAGCGTGGTAGACTATGGCCTAAATCCCTCTCATAATGAGAGGAGACCCGGTCTAGCAGTGGACCAAGAAACAGGGTCGAAAAAAAAAAAAAAAATATTGGTCTTTAACATATCGCTTATCAACGGGACAAGAAGGAACCGGGACCCAATACTTATATTATTAATGTATGGGTACCCTAGTTACTATGATTCGTGAAGAGCTACAAAACTTGCTTATTTTATATTTTTTGTTGCGTTTCTTATAACTTTTTTGCAATAGAATTAGCGATGTTAGATTCTTCTTTGTTAGGATTACTAGTGGGATTGACGTTCTAGTGAGCACCTTTTTTATGTATTTTGTTTTGAAACATCAATAAAAGCTCGTATGGAGTGACATTTAAACATATTTTTCGCCGGGTTTTGTGTGCTCTACCATAGCCTGCCAAAGAGTCGAACTTATTTTGCTTAATTCGTACAATTTGGACTTATTATATAAAAAAAAATATTTCGCAATTCATCAATAGAAGATAATATGACTATTGGCAATTAGAGATAGGCCGAGATGAAACTATACCGAGTAATCGAGCGCCGAGATTTGTTCCGTTTGATTCTAACCGAGCGGAGTTCTCGGCCGAGTTAAATCCATACCGAGGATTTATATACGTTTGTGATGCGAGAACGTGTAAACACTTGTTTGAGAGGATCACATTTCTATATATGACTTCAGCCTTACTTTAGGTTGTACAACGATGTTCATAGGCTGCGTCCACAGAGAGTCATCGTGTACGTTAATTGCGCTCCTAATGTAGAAAATTTTACATTTCTAGCCATATACGCGGCAGTTGGTACTCGGAGCTGGATCCGAGCAATTGTACCGATTACGAAAAGTTGAAATATTGATTACGCCGAGTAAATAGTTTGTATCGACTACTCGGCCCAGTCCTGTTGGCAATCATTTCGCAAACGTCTTTGTACGCATCTCGTAGTACATACGATGCTTGCTTCAAGATGTTATGTTTATTTAAACCGTAAAGTTATTTTTGCATCAGACTGTATCAACATGACTGATCCATAAGGTGCCCTGCTCGGGCAGTACAGATTTAGATTCAACGATTAGCAGTCTCCCATTCCGGAGTTCTAGGTATAAATTATGACACGGCAAACCCACATTATATTTACCATAATCGTTATACTTTTAACAGCTTACATTGAACTCTAATGTTTTCTCATTTCAAGTTCACTGACATTGACTGATCCGAATGACCTCTTAGTCCAGTGTGCGCTGACCCTGACTGTTGCGCCGGACAACGACAAAGACAAACATACACAACGTATTAACATATAAAGATTTTATAGAACTGATTAGATCAATTCATATTTTAGATTTTTTTTCATGCGCTTTTATAGTTCTACTGCTGGACACATATCTTCTCCCACAGTGTAAAGGTCTCAGTTCTTACTCTACCAGGCTCGCCAAGTGCGGTTTGGCAGACTTCAGACCTCAAAAGATACTGTTTCCTTTATAGGACCTCTAAAATGCAGGTCTCCTCAGGACGTGTTTACAATCTTCATCGTTACAGCGAGTGATTAGTACAATTTTAACTCATAAAAGTTTTCTTTAATATTCGTTTTTGTCTGTCTGATTGTCATATAATGTCCAAAGCACATAAAATTAGTAATTTACATTAACTATACGAATAAAAATGCATTGTAATTATATTTACTACTAATATAAATACTTTTTAAACACAAATTTTATGACGGAATGGTGCATATGTACCCTCTTTCACCCCCTGCTGGCGTTCACGGTCTGACCTAGCCTTATACCATCACGCGAGATCCAAAGAGGTAGGCAGGGTGCACCGAATGCCAAATATCTCTATCCTTACAAGTTTGACATGCCTCGTCTACCTAGGCTTAAAGCCTATAAAAACCATATAATATTTCAATAACAATAGAATATTTTAAACCTATATTTAGTGAAACAATAGAAGATTACATCATCAGTACCGACGAAGTGTTGTCCTGCTGTGCTGCTACATATTACTCTACTCTCGGTCTAAGATTGAAGGCCATGCTCTGCCACGCTGCCCAAGTGCAAGTAACCAGACCCCACACACCTTCGCGAACCTTACGGTAAACTGTAAGGTGTGCAGGTTTCCTCGCGATGTTTTCCTACTTCGTTACAGCGAGTGATATTTTATTATCGCAGAAATACATTTCAATTTTAATTATACTTATGTATATGTGTAGGTATTAAAAGTTTGACAACACGAAACACGTTTTAAAATATACATTTATTACATCGAGCTATTTAAAATATATCGAGTTATTGTTCAATATTATAATTATTTCTAACACTGACTTTATAACTGACCGGTTTACTGGAAGAGAATGCTAATAGAAATCAATTTTGCCTTTTTATTGTTGCTCAATAATGATTAAATAAATAAATAACAATAACATATAATAATAAAAAACACAGTAAATTAAATTATTTGTGCCATAATAATAATAATTGTAATCATTCCACACACGATTGTGTGATCCCAAATTACGCAATCACATGCTTGTTTTATAGTAACCTGTCAGCTATACATGCATATATAATGTATTCACGAACCTACGACCTCCGATTTGGAAATCAGGACCTCTAAACACTACATGAAGAGTCCACTCAACATGAAAACAATTTACCTAACTTAAAGATGTCGGTTAAAAAAAAGTAAAGTATCGAAATAAAGTATCAGACAATTAATTATATCCCACGTGTTACAGGCGTGAGCTTGGTAACAATATAAACAATGCATAAAAATACATACCTATATAATAAATCTTCTATCTATATACCAGCAAAATAAAAGAAATCTATTCGAACTTATCACAATAACATAAAATCGCAGTTAATCGACTTTTCAATTAACTAACAATAAAATTATTTGTGGTCTTCACAAAACAGAATATCGACACAGTTACTTGAATACACCAAGCTGTAGCGTCTTTACAGACGGCTAGGTAAACACTGAAGTTAAGAGAGGAAAATATATTCATATATCAATATGAATGTACGTGAATGAACGCCGCTGGTAGAGTTCCAAAAGTAACCTTTCAAGTAGAGAAAGAAGTTTAGGAACGTAAATGTTTCGTTAACAGGGGTCTCGATTTTAAATCACAAATTTTGCAATTAGAACCTTTTAGGAAGGATTGATGGATTTTGACAAATTATTTAAAGTACAAGTTTAATCAGATCCAAATGATTCTGCATCATTGCGTCGTGTTATGCGTGAGTATTGTTTGCTGCTCGACTCAACCTCGTTTTCGATAAGGGTTAATTATTTAATTTGGAAAGAAATAACGTAAAAATAACTCAGTAATAACTAAAGACTAAAGACTTAGCGTAATTGTCTTCAATCCTTTTTTACATTTCACCACTGGGCATGAGTTTCCCACTATCGCGAGTCGTTGTCAAACGATGGGGCAGCGTGGTAGAGTATGGCCCAGGCTTTAGCGTAAAGAACAAGTCTATAATTGCTCCGGAGCAAAGTAATGTAACCAATGCTCTTGAGAAGGCTGCGTGGGATAACAATAAAAGGTTATATTTCGATTGTTACAACATCATGATCTGTTACAACTAAACCTGTTTAAGGTTGTTTAAAACCTATATGGTTTTCTCATTAAGGTGACGTCTGATATGCAAAATTGGCATGAAGGCTTTTCGTTTTGGTATATTAATGTTTGCTATATACGTATATAAGTTTTGAAATGAAGACTTTCTTGCCCAATAGCTATGACTTGATAGTCATTGACTGCAGTTATCAAAAAATCGTGAAGGAAAGATGCGTAAAGTGACCAGTGTTAGTCTGGTGGGCCTAGGTTCAAATTCTGGGGTGCACCTGTGAATTGTTACTTGCTTTTAACAATATATTTATATTTGTATATAACTTTATTTTATCATTAATAGTATTACTTTAGAGTAAATTCTTTTCTATATTGTACGCACTAGGTTTGTTTTACCGATTGACTTTTCCACCAGCGGGC
>DWDX01003337.1:0-13300 GCA_018245675.1 Agara michaeli | reverse complement strand
GCATGGGGCATTTCGATATGTGCGAATTGTTCATGGGACCCCCCCAATAAAAGCCAGCTAGTCCGCGCCCCGGGTTCGTAAGCCCGGCTCGCGGCCTTCCCCCCCCCCCCCCCCTCCCGTCCACTCACCGGTAGGATAGCGTGGGACTGTCATCGCTGCTGCCCGAGTAGAGTCTCTCTTCGTCATCCCAGCGCGTGTCATCGCGGGCCATGTATTGTTTCGATTCTGCAACAAACCAACATTCCCCGTGCCACTGGACGAAACACGCGTTTATATTGTACACAACATATCTCGTGCACGGGAATCGAATCCATGACCTCCGGGGCTCGACGAGACGCGGGGTGACGGTCGACAGACGCTAGTGTAACAGGCCAATCGTTGTAATTGATCGGCTACATGCAACACATGTAAACGTACAAGATACGCTACAAGAAAGGCTACTTGATTGCAATACACATTCGAGCACACTGGGAATGTCCAAGCAGTTTCACACGGATATCATAACTTATAGTACAATCGTAATTAAATAATATCGAAATAAACAATTTTGAAACTATGTATATTATACAACGTACATATATCTAATATATAATGAGATAGGTACCGGTTTAATAGGTTTTATGGTTACAGTTGTAAAATACTGTTGTCTGTAAAACACGAACAAAAAGCGTGTCGATCCGGGCGGCAGCGGCGCGACCTTCGCCGGAGTGTTTCGTTACATCTCCAGCCGCGCGCGGATCTCTCCGATCTCTCGCCGAGCCGCTCGCACACTTGCCGGTTAATGCTTCCAAATGTGGACTAATCATTCGGTTATTTATCTATTATTTTTGGAAAAAAGTTTAAAAACCATATAGTCGTATTTTGCACACGGTGGTCTCCGCCTATCCCGACAGGGACCTGGGATTATTTATTATATTTAGGTAGAAATCGTAACAGTAGTGAAATAGCGTTACGATACGTTATCTTTCTCATTTTTAATGTTGATCTTCCAGGCACGCGCCCCGTGGTCTTGTACAGAGCGTGTGTTTCGAACGCATCTGCCGCTTAACGGTTATTACATCATTTTACTTCACACGTTTATTACAATTCATTTATCTAACGCTAGCGGAACACGTCACCGTGGAAGTTCTCGAAATAGAAATAAAGGTTTTCCGTAATTAAAACATCGTTATCCGGGTGAATAAATAATAGGTACATACTCTTGAATCTGTACGGTTAAAGATGACCGCGGATGTAACGTAGATGTTACCCGGCGGTAGCACCGGTGCGTTATCGAGTGGGCCGGCGTGGAGCGGCACAGTGCCACGTGACTCATTTTATTCAAATTTTTTGTTACTTGACAGAGTGTTGGGAGCTTTTTTCGCCGACTTTTTTCTTGTAGTCTGCAAGGGCGCACGGAGCCGAAGTGCGATGACTAAAACGTGACCTTCACCGAGTGTATGTACGAATATGTACCTTGTCGCGATTAAAACGATTCGAATTTGAATACGAGCTCTTCGCGAAAGACGTAAGAAAAGCTCTCCGTCAAAGCCTGCATCGCACCGACAAGCCTGCGGATGCTGCAATGTCGAATGTCGGTTCGCGGTGACCTTACCGTCCGAGCGCGACTGCCGGAGTACAAAAATAAGTATATCTAAAAAGAAACAGATCGGGTAGTGTTAACTTTACCCGCTTTGAGATATTTAGTCGCAATACAACATTGTAACATACAAACGTCACCATGCAATGTACCTATGTTATTGACAATGTATGTGATTGTGCACGTTTACTTTAAATGTCTTCCTTCCCCGTTAAAGCGAGTGATATTCAAATATTTAAATTACAAAATGCACGACTTTTGTGAGGTTAGAGGTGCGTGCTAGGATTTAAACCCGGACCCTCGGAGTGGGGGATTGGTTTTCGAAACGCTACACCATCGCCGTTCTTGCAATATAATATGTGTACGTACGATAATTTAATTAGGTTCAGAGCGGCAGTTTTTGGTATCGGAGGCCGCATGTCGCGTCGCTACGATAATTGGTATAAGTAATGGTGATGTCAATGAGCCACGTCATTATGTCACACCTACGCAAAGGTCGTGGGGCAAGGCGCCGCGCGCGACCACCGCGCCTTCGATGTCCATAACGAAACTTTCAATAACCGTACGACACCTTTTGTAACACTTTTTACAATAAACCTGTTATAATAGGTTAATAATATTGTTTTGAAAAGAATGGTTCATCAATGTATTACAAACAAAGATATACGCAATACAAATGGTGATGGATACGGGTGTGAAGGGAGACGAAAGCCGTCCTGTGTCGACAAGGAGTCGAGTCTTCGAAACCTGTGTGTACTTATGGATACATGTAGAAATACGTGAAGTTTGTAAGGATAAGAGATATTTTGCACTTTGTGCTTTCTGCCTGCCCCGTTAGAGACGTTACGTAATGGTATAATAATAATATACATAACTTGACGCCCAAACGACGAGCAATCACTCATACTGATCACAGAAATACTTATCCCGAATGGAAATCAACCTACAATCTTTAATTCAACAGTCGTAAATGTTATTTTTTCCTGCGACGTTTTCCGACGAATGTGCCACTCAGCTATGAGAACCTGATTATCATAATTATAACTGAGCGCTCAGCGAACTAACAATGGGTTTACGATCAATCATTCCGGCCGTGAGACATCCGCTTCCGACTGCAACGGTTGCCATCATAAATGAATCTGATGAAATAGTGATATTACAAATGCGGAACTGTGTTTGTTTGTCCTTCTGTCGCGACAAACCAGAGCAACGCATTCATGTGATTTTTAGTATGGAGACAGTTGAAGCACTGTGGCACTCCCCGGTCTCCTTTTTTCCGACGATAAATAAGCGTCATAGACGTCCCAAACGACAGGCGTAACGTAATTTTTTAATCCATATTTGTAGTTCCACAGACTTGGCGTCCGTGCCTTTTTGATTTAAGTTATTTTTAACAATTTGTAGCTACGATTAAAGTTGTGTTTTCTCCCCCTGTTCTCCACTAATCGTTTTTGTTTTAATTCAATTACTATTATCGTGTCATATCAACACCCGCAAACCTGTACAGCTGGGCAATGCGCGTGGCAACGAGGTACTTCGAAGCGAATGGCAGCCGAAACATAAATACATCCAAACGGCATCACTACAAATCGTACTGCCGTATGTCCTCGTGTATAAAGTTGAAAATACATTTACGTGCATCACTTTCAACGGCCGTTAACTGGTAAATTGCTAGTTTCCCCGCACCGACGCACCGACGCACCGACGCACCGGCTCGTCGCCGCGCCGTGTCCGCCCGCACACTTCACGTTCACCGACTACGTACGTCGATGGGCTTGCGACTGTATATACATAATAATCGTTTAACAGACGCACTATTGTGCAGTGACAAACAACATGACTGACCTCTCGGTCGAGTGGCTAGAGATCCTGACTGCAAAACCGGAGGACGCGGGTTCGATTTCCATCGAGGAAAAATTTTTGTATAGTTAGCAAATTTGTTTTTCTGGATCTGGGTTTATTAACGATCAAAATAAGGATTATTATTCTATCAAAAGTTTGAAATAGATATCCCGAGGGAAGCATGGTCGCAGAGTCTAACCTACCAACTAATCTGATTTTCAAACACTCCACTCTTGAGGTTTGGAGAGGAGGAGACGTTAGGTGAATGTTTGTATAGAAATTAGTGTGTTACAGATAACTTGATAATTGAATTGCAAATAGCACAACTTATGAGAGCCATGTATTCAAAATTAATCCATCACTTTTATTTGTTTATTTATTTATAATCATAGTTATAAGTGGCGTTGGCAAATATTACAGATTTGATCCAATTTGTTTGTCAAGCCTTTCGAGATATGATGAATGCATACATTAATCTTAATATGTTATAGTAATCTAAATGATATTTGACATTAACAATGTTCAGGGCTTTTTCAATGAACAAACAACCATACAGACTGATTTTATAGTAAATTTAGGTCATATGATGTCATACATTTAATTTCTATTCATGAAGCAGCCCACACACCGGGAGGCTCGTGTGAACTTTAAAACTGGTTATTTTTAGTCATTTTTATGTTATTTTACTCTTCCAATGACAAGTTTCACTTTCCAATTCTGGTAACGATTAATAGCTATAATACTTATAGAATTCTATTTGGGATATGAATAATTTCACTTTTATCATGATTGTCTTCCAATGGCAAAATGCAATTTTGGTGTACCATGGTCAATGTTACATATTAGAGGCTGAAATAATAGTACTGGGATAGAATAACATGTATTATAATTTCACATTATGAATGTTGATTTATCATCTGTGTGGTGCCAATAGCACGAGATGACCAAAAAGACACAACTGACAATCCTGAAATTTTGCACATTTTTTTTACATAGCGCAGGTGAACTAAGATAGGAAATTTGGAATTCCACCCCCGAGGGAGTAAAACTCTTCGGTTAAGGAGTTACATCTACAATTTTAGATTAACGCTTAGTTAATCACACGAATTAATATTAATGCACTTGTTGGTTTTTGGAAATTATTCTTCTGTGAGAGAAAAGCCACAGGCAAAACACTAGTAAATCCATATTATATTTAATCCGGAAGCCATGTTTATTACCAAATCCACAGTGCATTGGGTGCAGTGGCAACTGTATTCGCAGCTCTATTCATAAATATGAAGACTGAGTCATTTTCCTACAATAACTTACAGAAATTGTGTCATTATCAATTGTACAGTGGTTTTTCACATAAGCGCCGGGTGTTACTGCTAGCATTCAATCACACTTTACAACTATAATGTGAACATTAAAACTATTACTAAAATGTGCTGAAAAAGGTCATGTCCCTTCATGGAATGTGACTTTTAATATTATTAAAATATATGTAATATATGCATAATAAGATCAAAAATATACAGTTGGGAAACCCTCAAACGGTAATCCGAGACCAAACTAGGACAATTAAATAATAAAGTAATTTTATAGCACATGAAAGTAATTGGTTCTCAAAGTGGGCAGTACATTTTCATCTGTAATTGACTTTTGTCTGTGTGGCCAGCAATAGCAGACTTCTTTGTGTAAACATATATATTTTTGTTCTATTATGTTATTGATAGCAGGCTAGCCACTGTGATAAGTGTTATGTTCTGAATTTTACCACATGTCAATAAAAATCTTTCAAAATCAATTCAGCCTTTTCGGAGATAAACCTACATCGACAAATAAGCAGGCAGACAAATTTAAAACGTGTATTTCGATAATATAGTGAAGAAAAATACTTATTTAGAAATTACACAGAGACCACACAAATTTAACGATCATTAAATGTACTTACAAAATTTTGAAAAGGCGTGTTTTTTTATTTTCCGAATGTTTCTCAATTTAATTTGAGTCGTGTGTTACGTCCTGTCTCTACTTTGCTCTAATGAACGGCTCACGAATAAATATATCGCAATGTACTATAACATACAAGATAAATTGTATTTACAAACAGTACAGTTACACAACAACTAATAATAACATACGACTTGCTTGCTTACTGCAATATTATCAAAACCGTGTACCGCTGCAATATCGGAGACTATTAGTAGCGCAGAAGGCACTTTATGATGAACAGTGGCTACTTAGCAGCAGCGTACGAAGTCGAGAGATTTGAAAATAAACACGACTACGCACAGCGAATGTCAATTTTAACTCACTAGTGTTCCCGTGAAGCGACACGACGTATGTTTGATCTTGACACTGAACTTTAATTCATAACTGAACGAGTTTGAGATTCTAATTAAATTAAGAACGAATATTTACAATGAAAACGGAAAATGAGCACCCGCTCGATAAGCACGTACTGCGGGCTGCAGCCATTTTAGGGTGACCACCGCAAAATGTCAGCGTAAAATGGGCAGAATAAAGTTCATTTTCAACTGTATTATTTTTAAATAACTTAGTATTTTTTAGGAAACATATACAATGGCCCTGTTATTTTACAAAATACCTATTAGTTTTTTACTGTTCACTATTATTAATATTCAAGGAATTTATGATAAGCATTGATCTTTTATGCATAAAAACGTAAATGTGCATAAAACTTATTATATGTGCTCTTTAAGATTAACAAAACATCTTTTACAATAATTGTTTTTTTTTTACTTTTAAAATTTATTTTCCTTCAAATTGGGTAAATAATTGTAACTATATGTTGGTTACACTGTTAACGCTCGATTTTAGACATGTGATGATAGTGTACATCATGAATTATAATTATTTATTATAATTAATATTATAATACGTAACTATACTGCACTCCATTTACTTTAAATGATAAAGATTTTATAGTTACTGTCCAATATTTAGAAAATGGAACATATTCCTAAATTTAGTTTCAATCCAATTATTTTTGTATCTTGCTTACATCCGAAAGCCTAACGTAGTTGCGTAAAACGGAAAGGCTTTAATTTATTTACTATTTATTTTTATAATTATAATTATTCCCTGAAGTTTATTGAAATTCCTGTGAAATTTAAAAAATGGCCGCTAATGTATCAAAAACCCAAGTGTTGGCGTTATATAAGTCTTTATTACGAGAATCTCAGAAGTTTCCTAATTACAACTTCAGGTATATACATTTCTTTCAAATAAAAAATATAATCAATTATATAACCTCAAAATTCCTTTTTATATACAATTATAAATACTTATGAAATAATATAACAAACTTCAGTGTTTTGATATATGTAATCTAATTTGTTACTATTGTTGTGTGAGACAGTTATTAGAGCTGGGTAAACGAATATCTTTACTTTCATAAGAAGATATTTAGCTCGCTCAGAATAATAAGTTACACATTAAAGATGTTAATAATTTAAGAGGCCATTCTGCTTATAGTATCATAGCCTGCAAATATAGCGAATGAATGATATAGATCTGTGTTACTGTGTAATATGAAAACAGTTTAAAAAAGTAATACAGAATGGCTTACTTCTCCAGATATGTACTCTGACAAACTCATATCCAAAATAATGTAGCCTTGCTCTTACGTGTGCTAAGTTCAGTGGATATTGAATATTTTCAGGTCTTATGCCTTGAGAAGAGTCAAAGATGCATTTAAAGACAGTAAGACACTGACGGATCCGAAACATATCAAGAGGGAGTTTGAATTTGCACAGCAGAACTTGGATATGTTGCAACGACAGGTTTGTATTGAAACTTTTCTTTCCAAAGTGGATGCGACACAAAGAAAGCATTGTGATGGAACCTACTCAGTCTAGAATTCCACACTGGTCTTAAATTACACTTTCTTAGTTTCAACTGTAGGAAGAAAGAATGGTAGTGTAGGAATGTTAGAGTTAGCGTTGTATGCATGTCTCATGAACTGGCAAGTGTTCTTGACACCAGCATGTAGGGAACTGCAGCTCTTTTAATAATCCAAAGAGTTTACAAAGGATACTATTACTTAATTCACTGTATATTTAAGAACTTTATGGAATCACTTGATATGTTAGAAACTGTGACTAAAAAACTAGATTGTGGATTCAATTCCTATTGAGATTTTTTTTCCATAATTTTCAGTTAACATTATAATTATTATTGACCATGGTTTTTTTTGTTTCACTTCAGGTGGCGATCGGAGACATGTTTAGAACGGACAAACTGGTCATCGAGAACCTGCGATAGCTCATCTGAATGTGTTAATTTGACTCGTGTATGCAATATAATTTATGTTGAACTGCTAAACATTCAATGTTCTGAATGCTAAAACACTCGAGTACTAATATATTTATGTTTAAATAATATAACACCGCACAGCGGCCCGAGCATTGACGGAATTTCAAAATCAATCACAAGCTTCAAAATAATGTTATTTAATGTAATGACTATATCTTTATTGCCACTGTAAGTTATCACAATAAATTTCTTTATTCCGTATTAATGAACAAAAATAAGACCTAGACTGGGAAGAGACAATAGTTTCACTTCTCACACCGCTACTTCATGTGGCGTTGTGATACTCGGATTGAAGTAGCCATGTGCACGCAGGAGTGCAGTGAAATGTACGTGTGTAAATTGTTTGTATTATTTTCTGCATTTTGTTGTACTTTATAGTAGGCATGTAATAAATTTGTTTAGAACAAACTGGATCTTTTATAAATTTTGCTTGTGCATATACTACATATACTGGCCCGTACGTCTGTCTTTAGTTACTACTATAGCACAATCCGTTCCGTTCCAGACTGCGTCCACTGACAGCAATTCCTTTTAATATTTTGATACAGACTTTGATCTTTGCTACAATGTTTCAGTAACTATTGTTCATTAAATATTCTTACATAATTTGCAACATTTAGAGTTATGTAATTAATCTCTTGAATGGGGACAAACGATATACAATTATAATTTCGTACAAGCAAGAGATGGAATCGATTCTGTGGAACCGACAGTTAGGAGTACACTTTACCGTAGCAGTCGGGATCGTTGAAGGGTGCAATAAAACAAAAATAAATTAATGCCTTTATATTTTTACAACACTTCTCCGATGCACCTGCGTTTTTATAACTTACACTTGAAAAATAATTAAATACTAAATAATAATACATTTTCAGTCGTAAAATATATTGTGCCGTATTTGCGTGTTGACTTTTATAAATAATTTGTACGGAGATCGTTCGACTCGGCGTTCGGAAAGCACCTTTATTATATTTGAAGAGAGCGGCGTGCGTAACCGAGCTCCGACGGGCCGGCGGCGTCGGACCGTTAATATCAATCGTCAATGGAACGATTACTATTAACGAACGAAACGAACGCTACATGTAGTGAGAGTGCAACACTGTCTGCTCTATTCGAAGTCGGCCACAGACGTGTTTCCTTGAAAGTACAGAGTACAGGGTCGACAACGATGACAGATGAAACGAACGTCAGGTATTATCATATTAGCGTGTAGTGCCGCTCCACCGGGCTCACGAGACTGATTTTGATTTTGATGTATTAAGACTAAGACGAGCAGAGCTTTTTTGAAGTCGTTGCAACCGTTTTAACAAATCTCCACGCGGCACGTTGCAGATTATAGAGATATATTTTTTACATGTAATTTTCTCATAAAATACAATTTTCATTTGGTCAATATTTACATTCCAAAGAAACGACAAAAACAAAAGAACAGTTTTAAAATAATGCCAATTTTCAAGGCGACCGGACGATCGTTTCCTTCGAGGACCTCCATTGATCCTCTAGATCCTTACGCGCACATCGTTACGTATCTACACATTCTACACACAAACACATCCATACAAACTCTCGGCTATTTAATCGTTATTCACTATATAGAAGTGTACTTTATGAATTCAATAAATACATTTGTGGTATATAATATTTACGAACACTGGAACACATGTTTTTAGAATGTTGAAGTAAACCTATTACATGCAGCGGGGCAGGCTCGG
This sequence comes from Agara michaeli, assembly GCA_018245675.1. Classification (NCBI taxonomy): domain Eukaryota; kingdom Metazoa; phylum Arthropoda; class Insecta; order Lepidoptera; family Hesperiidae; genus Agara; species Agara michaeli. The sequence continues at coordinate 3,844 of DWDX01003337.1, read as the reverse complement.
GACGTAGGCGGGGAGGCGGGCGGAGGGGCGGGACCGGTTAGACTGCGACCCACCGAAGGAGGTCCCGCGTGCCGTTACTGCGGTTCTGTCGGACTGGTGGATCATTCTCGATGTCGTTCATCGGTTTCCATGACAACGTGACATCGTTACAATAATAATGCATCATACTGTGCTCTGTTGTTACATTATCGTGCCATTCCTTCTCAATGAAATCCAGGCAAAAATCAAACATACCGTACGAGCCGTCGAGGTCTATGTAATTACCGCGTGTTTTAGTATTACATATTACGTATTTTGGCAAAATCCTGAGAACGAACTTTTTTTACCAAAAATATAACACAAATCTAATTTATCTCCGACAATATATTATCTTCGTAAGGAACAAAATATAATTTATATTAAAAATACTTCCTCTGTTCTACGTCTACGTGTACCACGATATGACCCGACCACCAAGTATAACGGTGCGCACACACGACCATTTTTACCACAAAAGCAATTCCAACTTGCACGTTATCTATTGTAAGCTACCCGCAAAATCTTACAAAAACTCGTACCTCATGCGAATTAAACTATCTTATATTCTAATTATTATTGTTTGATATATTTGTCTAGGCTACAAGTGCGATCAAAAAATATTATTTATTAAATCTATTAGGTACATTTACGCTGATATTGGCCGTCACTCGAGTACTAATGTTTAAACCGTAGACGTCGCTCCTCTCTGTCACTCGCTACACGCTCTCGTCTACACGCAAACCTCGTCGAAGACCGGGAGACTTCGTCGCCAGGAATGCAAAGTATTCGAATACAGGTAATATGAAATGATCAATAACACTGCCTTACTACGTGATTCTTCACGTGACATGACACGTGACACTAAAATAGAACAATATTTAAAACGTCAAACTCACATTTAAGAACATTATATAAAAATACCATTCCCGCGGTGTCGGAGATCAGGGCTCGCGCCCAGTGCGCGTAACTACCGCGTCGTGACGATGTGACGTGTCGCTACAGCGCATCGCTCGTTACCGCTATCAAAACGAACAGAAGCGACATCTATCTCGCTAAGGTATGTTCTACGGAGCCGAATCCGACGGCGCGGTGCGTGCGGTATAAAAAATGCAAAACTTTATTTACATCCATACTCACTAGTTACCGTAAAAGACACGGGAATCTATGTACGCGCGGGCGGGGGGAGGCTGGCCGACGTCGCCCATCGAAACTTACTTTCTAGCACCTTCTCGAGCTTCGTTTGTGACGCGAGTCCCTCTCCTTCCCCGGCGCGGCGCTCGTCGCGACAATCGTACGTTCATACATTTTGTGCTTTTACCGAGAGTACAGATTTAATTTTTCCCGGTAACTCAACGCCGCGAGCCCGAAGCGGACCGCAGCCCGCACCGAGCGGGCCGCGGCCGCCGCGAGGGAACGTTTTGGGTTTCGATGCACGATGCGGCGAACCGAGGGGAGGACGGATCCCGCGCCGGGGTCTACGGGCCTCCTGACGCGCTTTACTATATTTGTAAAGATGCAATTGATGAGTTATTCAAGACGTTCATCGGTAAATGAAAGCCACCGGCGGTGCGCGGCGGCGAGCGCGGGGAATTTAACGAGCGACATACGAATCGATTATAAAATCACTTTCGTCCCGAATAGGAACAGGTACGGGACGAACGAACGGCGACTCCTAACATTCAATATTAAAGCTTATTTAAAAAATTACAGTTAAAATCAATAATATTAACGAACATTTTATTAAAACGTATAATTTTATTATTGCATTTGGTGGCGAGCGGCGCGCCGCGGCTCCGCGAGGACCTCGCCTTTACCGCGCATCGGTATCCTTCACCGGCCCGTCGGTGTATAAGTGGCGCCTGACATCAATTATTATTTATTGCCTGTTTATTTTAAAAACACGAGGACGCGAGGGATTCCGGATCGGTAGGAGCGGTCCTCGCGCCGCGCGGCTCCGGGCGCACGGACTAGCCGACTTCCTTATGTTTGTACTCACACTAAATTTTCGTTGTAAATATCTTACTCGTATTTTAACTAGAAATACTCGTACTTAATTACGTACACCAATTGCTCTACTTGTATTTATTTATAAATGGCGATCGACGACGGGACGCCGGCGCGGCGACCGACGTCTCGATACGTCATTTTCCTTTTTCGATAACAATAATTCGAGTAAATACCTGCCTCGTCGCAGCTCTCGCTCTACAGCCGTACAAGCGAGTAGCGCGGCGTGAACACGGTCAGCTTCGACGGGGAATCGCGGTCCGAAGTATTTATTTCCCGCCGGAGATCATTCACCACGCTTACCGTACACCGGCGCAGTGCGGCCGCGGGCGGTCACGTAATGACGTCGACACGCTTATCGACAGAAATATTACTCGGAACGAATAGGGGTCTTTATTGATAGACAATAAGCTTCGAAATGTATCGTTCACAAATCGGATTACAATTATAAATAATGATGGCGGCGAGTTAATAGACGTGTGGCAAGCGCGGGCGCGGGCGCGGGCGCGGGCGCGGGCGCGGGCACGGGCGCGGGCAGGCAGTTATCGTCGCGGTTACTGTTGTCCCGTTTACATATCTAGTAACATTTCAATATTTTTTTACAAATGGAACTTATACAAACATTATTGCTCAAATTTAGATTCTATCACAGACTTAAAATATATTACACCGACATTCTGTAACTCCATAACCGGCAGACAAGATATAAGTGGTAATAAAATATAGGTCAATATTAATATTGTAAGCGAAACGAGACGTTCCGAGAAGAATCCCGCCGCCGGAGCGGGGAGCTTCTCCGGGAGGACGTGGAATACGGATTTGGAGATTCGGCAGACTCGTTCTAATTTGTATTCTGTATAAATAACCGTCTAGCTACGACTTTTTAAACTAACTAATTTGTAAATATTCAATTTCAACGAAGTCTGCGATTCAATATGAAAATAATATAAAAATAAATACGAATCATTCCCCTAACGAAACAACTACGTACATTTTCCTAATTTAACAATTTTAATATTTAAACGATGTACAAATGGCAACGTCGAAATGCGTTTACAAGTTAAGTTATTTTCAAGATAGTAAATAAGCGTGACGCATCCGTATCGAGATGTCGGCGCAAATCGACCGGCGGCCGGCCGCGCCGCCGCGCTAGCAGCGTTGCGACGGTGCGGCTCCGGCTCGCTGACTACGCGTACTTGTGACATTTTTATATTGTAAAATAAACGTGGCAGCACTAATAAATATGAACATACGAGTAATATAAGATCGGTCGGCGCCGGCGCTGCGCCGTTTGCGCCGACATCGTAACTCAGAGCGAACCGCAGCGCCGCCTTCGACGCGACTGTAGTACGACGGAAGGTACGTATCGACTGAACGTCCACGTGGACCGCTTCGATCGATTAAAGCCACAAATTTAAAGCGTCATCCGTAACTCGAACGTGTAACATCGTCGCCGGCGCGTCTCCTCGCTGGAGCCGCGCGTGCGACGATTCGCCGCGTCACGACCCGCTTTCGGGCGCGGCGCGGCTCGGCAGCGAGGTGCATCGATGCACCGGCATCACCGTCGGCGCCCGTGCGAACGCTCTACGTGAAAAGTTCATCGATGAGAACGATTCTACAGAACCGTCTCAATACGATCGCCGCGTTTCGAACGAGGAGAGTGTTGGGAGCGAAAACTATGTTGTAGTGTCGGTAGGGCGGCGGCCGGGGGCGGCGCGGGTGGCGTGCACGGGGCTCTTCGGAGCTACCGCTTGTGCGGCGTCGCACACGACGCGCGCGTGAACATGCCGCAACCGGCCGCGCCGCCCGTCCACTTACTTCC
>DWDX01003336.1:0-13301 GCA_018245675.1 Agara michaeli | reverse complement strand
TACCCAACCCGGGATTTCAACCCAGGACCTCCCGATCGGCAGTCGCGCTAGCAACCGCCCGACCAACGAGGCAGTCATTATTTATTATATTATTTTATTTTATAACAATTATATTATTTTATAACAATATATTTAAAACAATCTCAAATTCGCCTTAGCAATAAAATGCTTAAATCTCCATCCGGATTCAACAACCTCTAAATAAGTGGTGCAAAATTTGCTAAGCAGGATTTTCGGGTTCGCGATTCTGCGAGACTTCATGAGGCTTTTTGGATCGAAACATTAGTTTCGCCTGTCCCATAAGACTATCCAAAAGAAATACGATTAGTTGTCCCCACTGTGACTTACTATAAAAGTACTAATAATACCAATTTATAAGGAAACTTCAGCTTGTATCCGTAATCCAATAACCTATAAATTCGCAGAGAATAACAAACGCATACAGAAAGCCACGTACACACTGGCGTACTAATAGAAAAAAATAAATTAAGCCATGTTTACACGGTTCACAGTACACTGAATATCGAGCGAAGTAAACACGCCCGACACTCGATGCCATAGACCAGATGTTTACCAGACACGGTGCTCAAACTGTTTCCGCGTAAAAAGTAATTTGGACATAAGAAACCGTTTTCAATGATTACTCTTTCATTGGAAATGTTAAGCATATTATAGATGTATGTTTATTTAAGCAGTAATAATCTAGTAATTTGAAATTCCGCCTCCTACTACGGAGGACTTCACACTTTACGAGTTATTATAAAATACGTATTTCAGAGGTGTGTGAAGTCTGCGAATCCACACTGCCAACGTAGTAGACTACAGCGTAAAATTCTCTCACCATGAAAGAAGACCCGGTCCATCAGTGTACCAATAGAAAGATTTAAAAAAATACTTTTTTTATGCGATTTTTTTTTTTTAAATATAAAACCATAGAGTACACTACACACTTCAATGTAACACGATAACGAAACGTGCCACTGAATCACTGCAAGAAGTAACCCTGTAATATTTCATTATCTCGGGTCTTCGGGCCTCGAAGACTTCCTCTCCACCCGTGCTGAGATCGTGGGGCAATTTTCCCGTGGAGGCAATTGCCCCGTCGGGACAATTTCCCCACAGTAACAACACCCCGCCATTGAAGCGTGGTAGCTGTTTACCCGTACGCGACTTCCCTTAAAATTTAATTTCACGTTCTTACAAAAACAATTTCGCGAACCATAATTACCTGGAACGGAAAATTTTATTGATAAATAAATTGTCTTCTGATTCAAAATACAAATAGAAAAACAATAAGGAAAAAAGTAAATAAGAAAAACCGTACATTTTCATTGGAATTATGATTTTTCCTCAAACCAAACGTGCTTAAGTGGGCCGGGTTTTTGTATCCTCTCACCTTTCCTCACTGTTATTGACATTATGAAACGAATGGAAGACGAATTCTATTAAAAACGTAATCTACGCGTTGTCTTTAGTAGTCTCGTGGTTGTGTGGTTAGAGCTCCTTACTGGGGGTCGTGGATTCGATTGCCATGCATGACAACAATCTGTTTGATGATCACATTTCTGTATTCCGTGTCGGGGTATAATAAAAATATCTATATAAGAATTACGTCGTATATACATATATATGTCGTATATAACACAGGCATTTATTTAGCTAATTTCAAATCAGATAGCCGTGTGTGGAATTATCCCCATAATTATTATAATATTGTGAAGTCAGCTATCTCATTATAAACTTTACACACGTATTATTATTATTATAGTAATAACAAAGAGTACATTGTTGTACCAAAATTAAAAAAGGAACAGGAATATTAGACATATTTAAAACAACCTAAATAGGCTTTTAATAATGCTTAATATGGCGTAACGGAGCATGGTTTTTCAAAGACAAAGACAAAGACGTTTATTTGTAAAAATATGGGTACATTTCACAGGATCATTAGTTCAAGCGATATTTTGCATTTTACGGCGTACAAATATAAGAAATGGAAGAAAAACGACATTCGTTATTTATTATTGCTAAATTATTACACCAAAATTGACACACATGTATGATATTTAAAATAAACACAAAACCGTGACTCTGGCACGTACATCAAGATATTAATAAGCCCGGGGCTTACATCGGCTTTGGTGCAATGTAGACCAAGAGAAGAAAACCGGAGGGGAAAAACCTCTCACATGTTTATTTCATGCATTGTATAGTCTACGAATCATTAGTAGATCGATATATGGCCTCAAAAATTGCTATAAATTCCCCGAGCGATAAAAAGGCATAGGGCGCGGCCCTTTTATAAATTAGCGCACGAAACGCTGGATTTGTTTATACGTGAATGCACCCTAATGGGGTCTTAATAATAATAACCCTATTCCTATACGCTTTATATTCACTTGAACGCTACTAAATTGCATACAGTGCAATAACTAAGCAATCTCTTTTTTATTGTAGTAGTTAAATTATAATAACTTAATCCAAACTTATCCATATATGCAAAAATCCCTTGTCGCCATGTTTGTCCGACTAAGCGTTGTCCTATAAAAAAACATTTATTTTGCAACAAAAAAATTGTGATTAATCTAGATAAAAACTATCCTATCTCTCAAGTTGGCCCAATTTACACATCGGTGCGAATTTTCATTAGGATTACTATAGTAGTGTAGTCTACCTACCCCGACAGGGATCAGGCGTAATTTATTAACAGATTTATTGACTTGGAACTAGGGTTAGGTAATTTGTATAAATTCGGGTTAGGTAATTTATATTAATTCGGATTAGGTAATTTATACAAATTAAGATTAGGTAATTTATATAAATTAGGGTGAGGTAATTTATATAAATTCAAGGTCAAATTACTGGTAAAACAGTAATAAATACATTTTTCTACCATTTTATGCCGTTACGTTGTTGTGGTAATTACCGCTGACGGCTTAACACTGTTTACAAACAAATCAGATAAAGTGTAACACGCATTAAAATAATTGAAGCCGTTCATTCGCTTATTATACGGGCATAAAATTGGGCAGTCACTTTAACGGTCAATTATTTTCCCGCCAAATAATGTTGTTAATGCTGACGAGTGCCTTTTAAAACTTAAAACTTTAACATCGCTTTTGCTTAAGCTATAAATAAGTGAATATAAGTGAAGCGTAATGATTGTTATTAATTGACAATATTCTTGTAAAACTATATGTAAAATTGTTTTTTGGAAATCAACCCCCAATGGGATACATTTTTTTTTTTAAAAACCACCGATTTTGAATCCAAGCGATATAACAATTAGTAACTATTTATGTTTTATTTTTTTTATAAAATTAAAATTTAGAGCTTGCGAAATTGGTAATTTTACGTATACGAAATTATTTCTAGATTACGCGCGCACCTGCCATCGACGAAACAGCATGACAAATAACAACCGTAATGTGTACCGACCCTATATGACGTCATTCGTTACGTGTTGCTCGCCGCGAAACATAATATTTCCGAACAAAATTAGTATACGACACGAAATGAGTAATAATGTTGACTTCATATAACACGTGCATCGCATGATAAACTAGCCGTGCACCGCGGTGTTATCCGCGTAAATCCATATCCGGTTAGAATTTCACGATAAAATGTAGCCTATATATTGCCCTATAGCCTCCTCTATCTTCCAATGAAAGTTCCATTGAAATCGGTTCAGCCGTTCCCGAGATCAGATCGGTCAAACAGAAAGACAGAGCAAAATGTTTAAAAAAGTTTGTTAGCGTTTTAATATCGTGAATATAACTGAAAAAATACAGTCATTTTTAAATCACGGACAGACATTATTATTATATAGCATTGTGAGGGGCTATTCTTGTGGCAACATTTATTTACGCAGATATATGTACATGCATATATCTGTGACCCAGTTGGTGAACAATTTTAATATACACGTGCCATATTGATTTACAGTAAAAATGAAATAGTAGATATCGTTGATAAGATTTCTATCTATGCTTAATAGTTTTGAAAACAGCAATTACTACGTTCTATGTCCGTTATAGAACACGACAAAATAGTAGTTAAAAAAAGAAACCAAAAAGCACGCTTTTAATGGAATAATGCAAAAATTATTCATATATTGTAAAGAACTGGGAGTTTGGAAAACGGCAATAGTTCACTACGTCTACACAAGGCACCGTACAAACTTCATCTCGTGATAACAATCTATTAGGCTCTTGCGGAACTAAACACAGCCAGTATTTTATATTTATTTGGAACTAGCTGTGCCCGCGTCGTCATCGGCGTTTGAATTAAATTATTTTATGTAATCCTAAAATAAAATTAGTCTAAGTTACTCCTTATTACATCATCTATCTGCCAGTGAAAGTCGCATCAAAATCGGTCCAGCCGTTCCAGTGATTAGTCAGAACAAATAGAGTTAGTTAGTCCGTTAGTCGCTTGCTTCCTTCCATTATTATTAATAAATTAGGTTTAAAATTTATTTATTTATTTCATAATTTATTTGCACACATATGAAAGATTCGGGGGTAACACTAACAGACGTGCCTTAAAATAAAGAAGAGTATTTCGACATATATCACTCACATTAGATAGACAATGAGCTATTCACTTCAGCAACCCTCTAATGTCATAGGCTAAGATTTACAACAGTCCTCCCCGTCCCCGACGATTATAATAACTGGGGACAATCCCACACGCGGCTATCCGATTACAAATTAGGCAATTGAATGCCCGTGTTACGCTAAGCGGATAGCTGATAAACATACATAATATATACATACGATATAATACATATGTATATAGATATTTGTATTACGCCCGGGTACAGAAAAACAAACGTGCCCATCGCACAAATGTTTGTCTTGGGTGGGAATCGAACCCACGACCTCCGGTTTCGCAGTCAGCGTCTCTAACCGCTCGACCACGAGGCTAACCGTTTAAGCCACCAATTGATGTAAGCTTCAAATCAATATCGTAAACATCTATAAACAAGCTCGGTAAAGAAAATCAACGTTTGTTCAACATTTACATTAGCGAAGCACTTCGTTAGCAAAATAAATTCATTTTTCCATCGAAACAAGCGAACGGGGATTTCAACGGAGCTCGTAAAACTAATTTAATCATTATTAGTACCAACGTTATTTAATTTCCCTTAAAAAGATTTCAATATCATAATTATCAATTTATATATTCCTTGTCACGTGATAACTTTACACACGGACCGGTCTCGTGGTCGAGTGGCTAGAGATCCTGGCTGCGAAACCGCAGGTCGCGGGTTCGACTCTCACCCGGGACAAACATTTGTGCGATGAGCACATTTGTTTTTCTGTATTCGGGCGTAATAAAAATATCTATATACATATTATGTATTATATCGTATGTATATATGTATGTATATCAGCTGACCGGTCATCGTAACACAGACATTCAATTGCCTAATTTGTAATCGGATAGCCGCGTGTGGAATTGTCCCCAGTTATTATTATTATCAATTGTTCATCTTGGATGTCAACATGCTAACACACCGCTATCTGTTAGAAACTTATGGACCCAATGACCCTTTTGACCCTTTTGACTTTTGACCTTGGACCCAATGAATGTTTTGTGAGACCCTTGTCTCACAAAACACATTTAAGTCGCAATAAAGTAATAATGAGATAAAAGACCGAGATAAAAACTATCCTATCTCTCAAGTGTGACTAAAGTCTACAAAATATGGAAATTTTCATCAAAATCGGTTCAGTACTTTCGGAGTACATAGCGAACAGACATCGTGACACGTAATATTTGTATGTACAAAGATAAGCTTACGACTAAGTAAGCTTTTGTGTTATGCGTAAATAAAGGTTCGGACTAACGACCGTACATTAGGATGTCCTTTGTTAAAAGCTCCAAGGGCATTTATGTATACGCATATGTCATGTTCGCCGCCAGATCTGAAACGAGTATGGAAAAAAATGTTTATAATGAAAATATTCCATATTAATAACATTACATGTAGCCCAAAGGTCACGCGCGCTGAAAATAAATTACAAATTACTGCGCATATTTTCATATGGCAACATCTACATAATGTGTTCAACCCATATTAACATTGTATAAACGAAAGTGTGTTAGTTTGCTTAACCTCCCTTCACGACACAACGGAAAACGTATCGATGTGATTTTTGGTATGGAAATAGTCGAAGCGCCGGAGAGTGACGTAGACGTGTGACATAGAATAAAATCTTCAGACCGACTAAGCCCATTTTGATACGACTTCCACCGCAAGATAGAGAACTTCAAAGCGCTATATACAAAAGCATTTGTGACTATTGCATGAAAACAGAAACCCCTATAACATTCTAGCAAAGTTTGACTTTAATTACATTTGTAGTAAAAATTATATCACACAATTTACAAAATATGTTATGTTTTCTACGCGAGTATTGACTCGGTAGTAGCATCAATAGCATCAATCATGGTAGTCGGGTGCAGCGTAGACCGCTACGCGTGTAGCTGTGTATGTCGAGCCGTAGCACGCAGCGCTACGAATATTCGTAGCGCTATATTCTACGTGATATCGTAGAGACCGATAAGATTACCGGGCAACACTACGGATAAGATTTGATTACTTACACCTTTAGAATTTGAAATTATTATTCTAATAACATCTATTGCTTACCTTTATACGTATTTACGAGAAAAATGTTAATAAAAGAATACTTAAGTGGGTAGTTGGTTAGAGAAAATGGATTCTGCGGCCACCTAGCTTATTTAATAAACAGTGGTATGTATTTAAGGTATGTAATACTATGTATTTTAATAAGAAAATATTCTTTTATTTTGTTCTGTTTCTTTTGTTAGAAACAAAGAAAAATGTTTGTTTGGTACAAATATGGGTTTTCCGACCCTCAGTTTTGTTCCACTGCTGGATACAGGTCTCCTATTATAGTGAAACGGTTTTAAGCCTTAGTTTACCTTGCTGGCATAAGTTTTTACAATAGTATTTTTTTATAATAATTAGCTATAGTAAGTGATATTTACATTTTAACTCATAAAACGCATGCAACAAAAATTTTCATGGTTTTGAATCTAGACCCTGGATTGGAACGCTGCATTTCAAACCGCAAGGCTGTCACTGATATACAGCTAGTATGGCTATATAATAACAAGTGCTACGACCCAATTGTAGACCAGAATCAGAGAAATCGATATAGTTTCATCGGACGACAGACTATGAATAGCTTCCGTAGTTGTTAGCTCGATTTACAGAGAGGTCTGGAGTTGGATAAATAAGGATAGTGGTACACTGAGAATAATTTAATAATAACATACATTGAAAAATATCTAGTAAGTGGTTAACCATTTTGGATCTTTTAGATAAACGTGGGGCGTATTAATATCTTGATATAGGTGCAATGCTGGCTAACAGATTTATAGTTTTGTGTTTATTTTAAATATCTTACATGTGTGTCAACTTAGGTGTAATAATTTAGCAATAATAAATGACAATTATAATTTTACTTTCATTTCTTAAATTTATACGCCGTAAAAGGCAAAATATGGCTTAAACTAATAATCCTGTAAAATCCTTTATATGTACCCGTATTTGTGCAAATAAACATCTTTGTTTGCCGTCTTTGTATCTTGTCTTGATGAACACGTGAGTTGTTTGCATTTATAGATCCGTGAAAGACACGTGCTTTGAAAATCAAACAAAACTTAAATACAAACTCTTGAGATCACATTCAATGTGACTAAAGAACCAGTGCTAGTAACTGTGTATGTTTGATACCCACCCAGGACAAACATTGTGTGATGAACACATTTGTTTATTCTGTATCTGAGTGTAATAAAAATATCTATGTAAGTATTATATCATATGTAAATATATGTTTATCAGCTGTCCGGTTACCATAACAGGCGTTAAATTGCCTAATTTGTAATCAAAAAAACAAAAGTTAACCTCATTGATATAATATCATATGTAAGGGAGACGTCGAGATATCTAAAAGGCGAACTTGATTTGATTTCTATCGATACTATTGGCATTGTCCTCATCTAAATATGGAAAATATGACAAGCGCGAGAAGCTGATAAAATGTTTTATGTCTATTCTATTTACTAGACGATCATATAAACTTGATATCAACTACAACTACTTTTAAAAATGAGTATAGTCTATTAGTTATAAATACTTAAAATTACGCTAGTAGTGGATGCGGTCACAAACAATAAAAATTTAAGAAATTAATTTGCATATTTTACAATACCAGTGTAACCACAACTTAACTTTGCACTGAGCGATTTAAGTTAAAATCCAAGTTGAAAAAGTCTCATTAAAACTCAAGTAGTGGAACGAGACAAAAGCATACGATTCGCCAATGCCGAACAGAGATGGGAAGAGCGGAGCAAGCTAAATAAACAATTGACGCTAGATAGATAGAAAGAGATGTAATATCTCTGTACTTCAAATGAACTAAGACGAATTCAACATCGGCCAGGTCCATAGTACCTTTAATTGTTTTTTTATACATGGAAGCTAGCATACAGGCAGACGTCCACCTCCTGGTAAGTGGTCACCGTCGCCCTTGAACACGAGCAACACCAGAGGAGTTGCCAATGCTTTCTTGGAAAGCCCCACGTCATAGCGCTCCGGGAATGTCTTTAATTACCCAAGCACTATAAGGACTAACTGAAGTTGATAAAGATATAGGATAGTGCAAAAAGAATTAGACAATTTTGACATTTATAATATTTTTATTTCAGATTTGGTAGTAATTTATTCCGCGATCAAAGTTTAAATGCGCTTTTCGAAACTCATACAAATTTGCCATCTGACTAGCTGTGACTAATCTACGCGCACCTTTCCAGAACTCCAACCCCACTGAGACAGTAATACTTCACGGAGAATACAGTTTCAAAACTCCATTCAACGGTTCGTCGAAACTTTGGAAAGTCGAAGTTCACTCCATATTGTGGCGTTGGTATATAAATATGCAAATTTAGGGCCCAAGTACTTACTGTAAACTAATTTGTCAAAAGGCAGATCTCGTAAGATACCCAGAGCCTTCCAAGTTCTGAAGTATCATTTGCGAGTTGTTATCTTGCTGTTGGGATAGTTTGAAGTATCTTCGGTAGCAGAGAATTGTAATTCTATAGTTTCGAAAGCAACATAGAATACCGATTTAAACTAGTAGTATACGCATATTCAACGATAGATGGCGTGGCCAGTTTCACAAATGCTTCAATAGATGGCGTCAGTTAGGCATAAAACCAAATGTAAGTATGGAGAACTCAAGCTGTGTTAAAGATTATACTTGTCATTAAAATACTTACACAATATAAATAATGTCGACTTATATGCAAAAAACAATTGAAACTGTTCTTAGAAAAATATGTGCGAATCTTCATCATCACCTTTGGTTAAAATAAAATACCTGTCTTAAATCCCCTGCTGATTGAACATCAATTAACATTAGCCATTACAATGCGGTCAATCTTTTAAAATTAGGTACCAAAAAAACTAAACGTAGACTGAAATGAATTATTATTACATAAAAACAATCGCTCGGATTCCAATATCGAAGAATTCAATTACAGAAAACGATATTCTTCGCTACTCAATCTTATCTCAATGGTATTTCTAATATTCCAGGTAACGTTTTCATTAAAAACGCTGATTGCAAAAAGAAAAGATTACTTTTTCAAAGCGCTCATAATTACAATACAAGTCCTTATTATTGGCAACGTAGAATAAATTACTGTAATACTTTTAACGTCCCAGTGCTGGGCACTTATCTGTACCGATATTGAAGAAGTCCTTCGAGAATATTCCGCCATGTCACACCAGTTTGTGGCCAGGCCAATTGTGGGATGCCTGATGATCTTAATAGTAACGCTCACGCGTACCTATTACGGACACACACACACACACAAATAAAACATCGAGAATATACAACATGTCATCTGCTTGTTGCAATCATGAGATGCCTATGGAGGTACCTGATGTCGTAGAAAGAGACAAAAGTACCTAAGGACTCTTTGCACTCTTTCCAATTAAACGTTAATAGTTTTTGTAAGTGTATAAAAAATTGTAAGCGTATTTGACACCTTGCAATACATTTTCAATATAGAAAACGTAGCCAGAGCGAGGAAATTTTATATTATAAGACATTAATTTTATGTACAATAAAATGTTGGAGGAAGTTAGAAACAGTATACAGTAAGCGGTGAAAACCATTAAGGCTCGCGGCTGTTCTTGCATCTGTTACCCAAAATATCGTTTCCTGTTGCTTAATTGAATTCAATTAAAATGAAGTTAATATAATGAGTTCGCTGTAGCCGGTTGGTAATAAACTTTTCTTTTTTCTATACGCATTTTAAAAACAGAACGTCTTTCTTCTTCGAAATGTAAATAAGTATCATGTCAGAAGTGGGGATCATTTAGATTTCAATCTGCCTGAGAGTGTGATGAGATCCATTTCCACTAGTGGGACGGAAAAGTAAACTTTCGGATTGTATTATCTGTTATAATTTGCTTAAAAAGACACACATCTCCTTTTATTGTCATACGTTATAAAGATATACCGCTGACGCCATTAATATCAGTTCAAGTTTTAATGGACTTTCCGTGTACATACCTGGTTTTCTCTGCATTTTGTGATTATACTGTGACTTTTATGAACCCAGTGTTAGATACCTCTTTCGTTTTTGTCGCAGTTACTCTACGCATATGGGATACTGCAGAAAAACATGAATTTCAACTCTAGTTTATATACTCCTATATCGCTGACGGTTCCACCGTGACCACGGTGGCCTGGTGAAACTAATAATCTACACAGAGAACTGTAACTATTTAAATATTAAAATATTACTGAAAATTCCATTTTAACATATTTTCCTATACCAAAATTAATATATGGGTTTTTATTGAAATAAAACGAGGCCCGCAAAATGAATTTAATTTACGAATATTGTTTGAAAAGTATAAACTGTTCTTTCCCTCCGCTCTGAAAGGTGTCTGATTTTGTATGATATGAAAAGAAAAACTTCATTGACGCTACCGATTTGTCTCGCACTTTCTTGTCATAAGAGATGATAAAACAACAGTACCGATATAAAAAGAAAAAAGAAAAAAGTAGACGAGATCAAGTGTACTTCTAATAGACGAATATGTATAATGACTTTGACGCAAATAGAAGTAGGGAAGGAAGTTGAAACTGTTGGAAATCGTCAGTCTATTCGTATTTTATATGAAAAATAGGCGTGACTATGTCGCTATATCGCAACGAACTCGATTTTAAGTAAAAATACGCTTCCAATAAAAATAAATGTTTTATGAGTTATGTTAATTGAATTTAATTTACATGCAAAACGACTCATTGCATGCTCTGAATACTTTTAGCTTTTCAGGTCAATGTGCACGGTGTGCGTGCATGGCTCGCTTATCAACAGCATGATATTACATTTTAAACGATGTTTCAATGTACATTATTACTTAACAATTGAAGCATTTCTATTGTAATGTCATATATAATGCACGCCTGCCAGTTTGCTAGGCCAGAGTATCAAAAAAAAACAAGCTTAAAAAGCTCTCAACAATCTATTCAATAACATTTTAATGTTACAGCCAGATCGTGTATACCATATTGAAATTGGCTTAAAACTATACTGATTTCTGTAAAAAAAGCATTCATATCGTACTTTGTAGAAATGACAGAAGAGCAATTTTTTATATATAAGTAATCAGATTATTACCTAAAAAACTACTCGTACTGCGGTATTTGAGACCTAGCGTCATAGTATAACAGTAGTAATCTTCGTAGTAAAAATATTATGTTTTATCTGGAAAATTCGCTTTCTCTATGACATATAGCTTAATTTAAAAAATTGAATATGTTGCAAACAAGTAATCGGGTAGTATCATTTTACTTATTTTCTATTAACCCTTATGTGTATTAACCCTTATTTCTCTGTATTATTATTTTTTTGATAAGGATACTCCATTACCGCATAAAAAGTAGCTGTTATCAGTAATTTATTACACTGTAGTACTTAGCTGTTTTCTATAGCTCCTTTTATGTTTTCCGCGTAGGAAATATTAAAGAATACGTAATAATAATATAATGGAACAATTTCACGGCCATCTGACGAACAATGAGAATAAGAAAATGCAATTTACTTCCACACCGCTTGACAGATTATAATGAAATTTTGTGTATGTGGATAGCTTGAACCCTGGGAATGAACATAGGTTCATTTTATTCCACCGCTAGTAGCTAATACGTTCATGGATTCGATGACTTCTTTATAATAGAAAAAGATATTTCTCTATCTTTAT
The DNA here is from genome assembly GCA_018245675.1 of Agara michaeli. Lineage (NCBI taxonomy): Eukaryota > Metazoa > Arthropoda > Insecta > Lepidoptera > Hesperiidae > Agara > Agara michaeli. The sequence continues at coordinate 979 of DWDX01003336.1, read as the reverse complement.
TTTCTTAATCCTGTCTCGTAAAAGTTATTGCTTTGGACAGTTTATGTAAGAATTTATCTTCACCGGTTTTATATTCCTATTACCGGAGGGTAGAAAGACACTTCCACTGTTTACTGTCGTCTGTACAACTACTTTCTCCGGCAAAATGATCTTTGGAATTCATTTTAAAAATACACTTTCGTCAAACGTTTCGGGAAGACGTTCGACTATCAGCTAGTAATAGCAAAGATGTTTTTCAAAGTGGGCACTACAAATTAACTGATTCTCAAAGTAAGCAGTTGATGAGATAAGTTTGATCACCCATGTTATCGGCTACATCAAAATTAGATATAACTCTATATATGTATTCATTAACAATTAATTATAGTTTTGCGTGGATTTCAAGTAGCACCATAAAGCTCACACAATGCCCTATCTTTTTGTAATGGATGTTTGTGATATGCTTATTGCAAAATTGCAGAATGTGCCAACGAACTTTCAACCGCTACTTAAGCTCTTAACGAGTTGTATATCAAAAATCCTTCCTTAATTTGTATCAACGTCAAAGGAATCCTGTCACCAAATTTCATGTTTCTATCTTCAGTAGTTTGTACAATGATGAATTAGTCAGTCAGTACATCCTTTTATATACGTAACGTAGTTTTTACGTCACGTAGCAGAGCGTCAAGAGAAGGTTTTTACGTCTACCCTACATTGAAGTTGTTATTGTCACTAGCAATGTATGTAAATCTACGGCGCAGGGTGGACGGTAAAGCTCAAATGAGTGTTATTTAAAAACAATTGGATAAAGAAACCATTTGACGGCACATGCTGTGTCAACTTCGAAGAATCTAAGCGAGCTTCTGAGAACTCCTTATGTTATACGTAACATCACGCCTGTAATCCCCTAAGGGGTAGGCAGAGGGGTGTAGTATACCCCCACAATTCACCAGTTACGTTTAAGTGCCACAATGGAATAGGTGGTGAGCCTATTGCCGTG
>DWDX01003335.1:0-13302 GCA_018245675.1 Agara michaeli | reverse complement strand
GGGCGTTATCGTGGTGCAAAAGCCAATTTTTGTTTTTCCACAAATTCGGGCGTTTCTGGCGGATTGCTTCGCGCAAACTGCGCATAACTTGCAGGTAATATTCATTATTCACCGTTCTACCCTGTGGCAAGAACTCATGATGCACCACGCCCCTGCAATCGAAATAAACTGTAAGCAAAACTTTCGCGATACTTTTTGTACACACCGTATACAGAGGTTACTAGACAGATCGCTTCCATCTCTCTGATTGCGAATCGGATTTGCGGGTATTTGAGACAAAGACAGAAGCTATTTCTAAAGGTAAGAAACTAAATCATAGCAAAGCGCATAATTATATTCAATCCCGTTATGTTAAAACATTTGTTATCTGCAAAGCGCTTGCAGGCGGGTTAATTTTTGCCTCGGTTTCTCAATATAGGGTTTCGTGACAAGCGATCGTAAATATGGATGTACAAGTTTATTGGGACCAAAAACGAGTTTATCCTAGTGTTTGCAAACGTGTGGCGTGACACGCGGCGAGCGGGGGACGTGCGGGAGACGTGCGGGGGGCGGTGGGGGCGATGTTCTGTTTTCAAATTCAATTGTGCGCTGTCCCGCGGCGATCTTTCTCCGGCGATCCGGAATTGAATATCAATCCGATTTGAGGAACATAACATGTGGATGAGACTACTCGAGATACTTTCTTATAATAGTATATTTTACGACCTGAATTATTTGTTCTTTAGAGGCCTTTGTTAAAAGAACCTAACTACCACTCAAACTGGTCTGTTTTCGTGTAGTTACCGGTTTCTCTCTCTTTTTCGAATCCTTTCCCAGTGAAGTAAGATAATCCAAAATTGGTAGTCAAGTTGTATTTAACTAGTCCAATTTGTACTAATAGACCTACTGAAAATTAATTCAACACTATTTAATGGACCTATTACAGAAGTAACTTACATTAATATTTTTCTCCTTCTTGTCTACTTCTATGTCTTATTGGGTGCAGTCGAAGTCCATGGGCGGCCGTGGCCACTTGCACGGCCTTCATGTAACATCATCATATTAAAACCGCAATTAAAAATATATTTTTTATGTTGCAGTACATTGGATAAATTGTTTGTGACTACAGTTATATGTGTAGTTTTTCTTGAGATATGGTTTTTCATATATTTCTTGAAGGGGAAAGCGGCTCCCCTTCAAGTGATGTATGCTTGTTTCAAGGACATATTTTTCTATACATAACAGGCGCTTAATGTCACTGTAGACAAATATAAAAAGAGATTTTAACTATTATAGCAGATGGACTTTCGAAGATAGAATACGGCTAGCACTTATATGATCGCGATTTCCAGTCATTTGATAAAACCTGATTGGAAATTTCCTCCGCAAAACTACAAATAAAATGGTGCAAATAAAAAAAAAACCTATAACGGAGTATGAATCCACACGGCTATGTCTACGGTCAGCACACGTTACGTTCTGAAGTGTAAAGGGCGAACTTTAGAATAGTTCGCAGTTCGTTCGGCATGTGCTACAACCGCGAGGCGAATCCCGCTTGAACCGACTCGCGCTCCACCGGCCACGACACGTCACGACCGTAATCTCTTCCACAAGTATTCAACAAATCCTTGTCTTCCGATGTAACTATGTATACGACCTAACTATTTAGGTACGGAACGCTTAGTGCATTTCACACTTTCACACCTCGTACAAACCTCGTTACCTCTTGACTTTTCAACGTTATGTGCGTTTTACTAAAGAAAAATGCAATATACGCGCGATAATGGACAAGAATAAGACTTGGTGTTGATTTTACACATTAAATGTTTTCTGATGTGTCAAGAGTACCGTTTAAATGTAATGACCAGTTTACGCAATTTCAATTTTATAGCCAATTATTTGTAAACGGAATGGGGCCCAGTTTAGGTACGTAGGTGAGTAAGGTAGCTCCGCAGATTTGCTTTTGAAACTTACGAAATCTTACTAGTTCCAGCGATGTAAGGCGAACGCTGATTGTTCGGCTGCAGATCTTCTTACGTGCACCCGCGAGTACGGGACGCCCGGACCATACTCCACCACGCTGCAACGTTTGTTGTTAGCGCAGATCGTAAGTACGGTTACCTATATAGCGATTTGCTTAGTAACATTTGTCATTTTCAAATATTACATGGAACATATATTTTGTTATACATTTGTAATGTACGAGGCGCTAGAAGCTTCATACGACTGAAGTGATCGACGCGCCGTGAACGATGTTGCTCATCGAGCGGCAGTCGGATCGCGCAGTGTTAATACAAAGATACAGTCGATCGATCGATCCCAAACGTACCACCGCGGTAGACGTGAAATTAATTTTCATGTTATTTATATAGTAGCCGAATCCTGAATCGTCTCAGTGGTTACTAACGTCGGTCAGTTCCACCCGCAATATTTTTCTCACTCGATAAGCGAGTAATGAGGTCGATAACTGTGCGTTAATACGACAACGTCGATCACTCGTGTAATCCTAACACGATTACGTGTTTATAGTCGCGTCGCCACGCGCCGCCACGCGCCGCGGGCCGGGCGGACGCGGCGGCCGCGTGCCGCAGTTAATAAAGGGTTAAATTACGGTTTTGTTTACAGCTTGCCGTTTCTAATTTAGTTTCCCGTCGTTTTCCTTTGATAGAGAAGCGCCCCCTATTGCGTTATTGTGACGACCCTTGAGTGGCGTTAGTTGTACAAATAAAACGCGTAGGTCGCTAGTGATAGGCGGTAACGCTCAAATACATATTTATAATTAACTTTCTCAGCTCGGACGCGGCGGGCACTCGGACGGCAAGTGGCTAAGCGTTCTTGTGTTAGGATTTTTAGTGAGTAGATAAATTAAGCGGTCTGATTCCGCCGTAATCGTTACGTAGCGACGTTACGGTCGTGCGCTAGTGATATTTGTCGAAGTATTAGTTTACGCATTTCTGCAAAATATACAGATACCAGTGTTTACGCCTAAAGTCTTCGTAAGTTTGTCGCGCGACTTAACAGAACACAAACTTTCATAAGTTTTGGAGTCGATATGTAATAACTCATTGGTCTCAAGAAAACTGACTTAATTCCTCTTTGGGCAAACTAGAAGACGCGTGTAAGTCAGTTAAGTTGGGGGTATAATGAAGGGTATAAATACAGAAGAGGGCTCGAAAGTTGCGCGCGGCGGAGGCGGCGGCGGCGGCGGCCCCGACGGCTCCCATCAATTTGATATCAATGACAGCCGCGTGCTGGGTATGCTCACATAGAAAAATGTTTCCTTTTATGCATTACAAACTTTCACTATATTGTTCTATGGAAATAAACTAATTATAATAACGCTTCACTACAAAAAAACATGAATTAAATGAGTTGTACCATCGCGTACAAATTGATCACGCTTAAACGTAGCACATGATGTTAATCCTTTTGCGAAAACTCACTCAGCGCTCCATTCTATTAAAACTCTGAATATTTACTAATTTCTTGGTTATTTAAAATATATAAAAGATTGCACAAAAATCACTTAAAATTGACGTTAAACTTCTTTAATCTCTGTGATTTTTTTTAGTTTAGATTATGTTTTCAGTTTATGAAATCTATTAAAGCAACGGTCAATATCCCTCCAATTATGTTGTCACATTTCGACACGATTGTACCAAAACATTATTCAAATAAGTAGTGAACTGGAAATGGTGTAAGGCGTTATTGGTGTCGTGACAAAAACTTGTACATTCGCGTACAACAAGAGTACAGGCGTTAGGAGGCTCTCGGGGACTCGAGAAGTGATAAATTATTCCTAACTAATAAGACGTGGTAATCTTTCGAAGATTTTTAAATGTCTGTGCCATTTTGTGTCCAATATGGCCCTACGTTCTGACGGTACTCACCGTCATCAACCCTTTCGTCGTTCCGTAGATCGAGTGCGTGCTGGCCGACTGCAAACAAGGAACACAACTTAAGAAATATTAAGACATTGTTTCCTCTTTATTTAGAAAATATATATATGTATGTTAACTTAATCAAACACTGATTTTTGATTGCAAGTGTTTTTTTTTTCAATGTTTATTGTTATATAACTAAAATAGTTTTATTCTAGTTGTTAGTCACCGGCCTTTGGTTATATTCTCACATTTTCGCGTCTTCATAAAATGCTATTCCTCTTTTTACTGTATAAGAGATATTCACAAGAGTAAAAGAAGGTACTAAGATATTTCTGCATATACATATCTTCTTAAAGTACTCTCGGTGTATGTATGTATGTATGTGAAAATCGTTTAATATTATAGCCAAGTGTGTATTTAAATTATAATTATTTATCCTGATTGTGTTTGGAGAGAAATAGATATGTATAGGATACAGGGAGACACATAAAGTATTACATACGCTGATTCTATTCTCCAGTCGCGTCTAGTGTCTACAGGAGTAGGCAGAGATAATTTTCACGATTTCCGCTCTCAAATATCCCCCCCCTCCGTCTATTAGAAATCCTCTTGATCAGAACCTAAATTTGTAATTTAAAGAATCATATAAGCAATACGTAGTGTTCTGTACAACCATAAATAATTGGAGTGGTTACGTAGGTGCGGGAAGCTGCGGGCGGGCGGTAGCGGTGGCAACGCGGTGGTATATTTTATAAGTCCCAATAAGTACAGGTGCAAAATTAACCTCGGTCCGGTTGTTTCGGGTTACGGCGCCCATAACTGTGCGTTATGGCTTGTATTATTATAACTTTAGCGCACGGAGCGAGAGCCGACGGATGTGGCTTCATGCCTGTGTTGCGGCAGTGATGTTCGCCTAACAAAACTCTGTGAACGATGAATTTATGAAATATTAAGGTCTAACGTTTTAACAATATTGTCTAATGGCAACACTCTACTACCGAGAACCGGCGCTGGAGCATCGTGGTGGACCATAATACGCGCGTCTCTAAAAATGGGAAAAACTCGTAACAACAATAACGCGAAAAAAGTCTTGCAGGCAAAAATTTATCACAATTATATTATTTCTAGTATATTGATATGTTGTAAGTTTCAGAACAAGAACCAATTTATTGTTTGATATGTTCGTTGAATAACGCAACACAATGTCTACTTTAGATGCAGACGGCTACTGCATTATTGCATGTTGCGAATAACGGATAGTGAGTTTCGCTGAAATCCTGGATTCAACAGAATCGCGAGATTCCAGTTACCCGTTATCCCGTGTTTATTAACAGACCTACAGATCAATGTTATTAACGTATCTATTAACAGGTTAGATACCATTACACCAACTATAGTTCTTTGAAGATGGAAATCCTCTGTCCGATGTCTACCTAGAAGAACTCTACTGATCTACGTGTATGTAATGTTAGGAAAACAATTGAAGATCATCGCTTAAACGGTTTAGAGTCGGTTCGCTTCTGTGCCTCTGTGATAGCAACTACTCAACTTTAGACCTAGTCGAGATTGGATACAGAAGATACTTCATACGAGATTGTTCGTTTGCGTGTTTGTGATCCATTTTGAATTTGGAATCCGAGATCGTTAACGAGGCGTCTTCCGTTCGTCGTGTCTAGATCTTTGTGCGCGAGGTTATAAGTTACAGGGTCGGATATTTATTCGTTCGGTTGGATTGTAGTTTTATGGTTGGCCGTAAATGCTCTCTTATTGGTCCGCATTTGAATAATACGAGCCGCGCCGAACGCCCGTAACGCAAACACACACAGTAAACATGCAGCTGTGTAATTTTTATGGTTTTCAATTTGATATCATTTACCTATTTGTAATTCTGAACTCAAATTTTATGAGCGTCTACAAAACATGAACAGTTGCAGATAAATCTTTGTTAAATTATTACTTCCAAGAATTATAGTAAAATTTTAACTTATATGTTTCCAATTCTGATAATTTCTTATGGATAGACATCACTGTATCACATCATGTATCGATGTTTAACAGCTTTTTTATATTAACTATTTAACTTTATGTAAATTAAAACGACACGTGACAGTTGTCGAAACTGTAACTTTTGAACAAAATTTTAATTAATTTAGCGAAACTTGAATAAGACCACTCTCAGTAGCCACGTCACATCGCTGTGTTTCTCGTTTTAATGTCACATGGTAATGCTTGTCGCTTATTGTACCAGTTTATTGGTGATCACCTCCGCAATTTCTGTATTATTTCAATTCCTTTTTATTATTCGTTTCTTTTATAACGCGAGCCCGTGTTGCCATATTTAAATTTTATTCGCCTTAATGTTGCCACACACGCTACTGCTTGCAATCTCATACCTATAATATTGCTAGGATTACAGAAAGATGTGTCGTCCTTATTTCATACAAATACGGTTTAGTTTTGGACATTTCCAATGTAAGTGTAATATTGTTTCAGTTACAGATGTCGGGAAAATAGAAACGATTTGGAAGCTATGTTTTTATTTAGAACGAGGCCATTTCAGTTCGGAGAGGGACGTTTGATATTTTACCTGCGTTTTGATATCCACCCACTTTGTTCTTTCAATCGGTCTTGTTTTCATAAGATTGTCTGTTGAAATCAAGGACACGGGAGTACAGCGGCTTATGAATGTGCACTTACTTGTCGCATGTTGCTGCAGATCAAAGAACGATTGAGACTCAAACATTCTCTGTGTAGATCTCGTCGTCTATCATTAGGTTTAGTTGGCAATCATTTCATTATTTCTATAATCAATTGTTGGGGTTACATACAAATTAATGTTTGGTTAAATACAAATGTTTCAAGTATGTTTGTGTCAGCTGTGACTTTTTAAGACATTTAAATTCAGTAATGCAAATACGGACTCGTTGATTTATATATTGCAATGGACTACAATTATCACACACGATAGTTTTACCGCTCAGCTCGTCCAGTACCAAGGTTAGCAGCGCAATGCCCGCTGGGCCGGCTAACTGGCAGCTCGTTAACAACTTCACAGTAAACTACACAAGATGTTTATTGAAATATCCACTTAATGTCGGCAGTAAAATTTTTAATAAACTAAATTACTGAAATCATCACGATTTTATCCCCTCGATCTTAGTAACACAAAACAGATTGTTTTTCATGTAAGTATAAACTTGTATTTTCTGTTCGTTACTAGTCATGGTCAATTATTTTTAAATAATAACTTTTAATACAAGTATTAGACTTTCCATTTGTACATAAGTTATAGACTATAAGTCAAAACATTTGACGTTCCGCGAAACTGATAATAAAGACCTTTTATAATGTAAAATTTATCTTATCGCAGGTTACATTTACATATTTTGTTTCTGCAATCTATGTATCTAAAATGTATAAAGGAGGTTTTAAATTCCGTCGTAACGAATGGACGTAGAGCTTAAGATTTAATTCCACGTCAAGTACAGTGCGTCGTCGCAGGCGCGGTGGCCGGCGGAGCGCTAAGGTGTTAGTCGTGAATTTTTTCCTTCCTCTAATTAAGGGGCGGAGCGCCGCGTGCGCCTGGCATCGCGTAAATCATCCACTTATTAAAAGAATGCTACGAATCGAACCTTCTTAAGAAACCAACCTCCTTTTCATGCGACGACCGATTCTCAACTCTATTTTAAATCAGTAAAGTAAAGTTTCGACTGTCGGGGGAAACGGAAAAATGGTATCGTTAGCAGCGCGATTGGAAAAGTAATGCGTTTTAATATAACCGTTAGGTGCGACTGTGAATGATTCTTGTTGTTGTCGAATTTATGGCCGCTTTAAGGTGGAGTTGTTCGATATTAATTTTCTTTTCAATATGCAGTCTTTTCCGTGAACGGTGTGTTGCCATTTGAGAATAAATCGTGTTCGTAGGAATGCGTAACTCAATTAAATTTTTGGCCGAGCCATTTTGTTTTTCCTTTATTATTGAAAAGAAATAATAGACGTCTCGTTTATTCAAATTGCTTATGCAAATTGAGTTGTTTAATTAGGTTTCTATTAATGAAAATTCTAGTACTGTTCTAGAAATGATTGGTGTTCGTTGTTAAGAAATCGTGTGAGCGTAACGTTGCAATGTCTCGAAGCAGCCGTATCAATTATCAGCCGCGTGGTACGAGGCCAGCGGCGGAGGGGCGCCTGCGGGCCCGCTATTAGCCCCCGATCGTATAAATTACGTTCCCTGATCGGAAACCTTTGGTAGACATACAGCGGGTTATTCTTACTCTGCAATCCCTGCGGTGAATTAGTAATCCTCATGCGACTGACGAGCACGTTTCCGATTCGACTCCTGGTTAGACAACTATGCAAGATAAGAAACAACTTAGATTTTCTTGGATACGCAAATGTATATATTTAAATTATTTGTCTTTGTACATATTTCCATTATCATTATCCGTTATACCCACAACACACACGATTCAATACCCTTTTGTATTGAATCGTGTGGAAAGGTTCGTAGCTGGAGCTACGCTGGAGCGCGTTCGTGGATTGCGAGCGATCTGCAAAGTTAAGCGACATTGAGCATGAGCGGCCCTTGGGCGAGTCCCCGCTACCGCAAGATTGTCATCAGCGGAATCCTCGTGGGCACAGTAATTCCCGGTTATTTGGTCACAATTTTTAAACCTTTTCGGAGACACTAAAGCGGCGTGATGGAGCATGCCTATCATTGATACAAGAAAGATAGCAGAAAGAAAACTATATTGGTAAAAACTAATATTTATGGTTTTAAGGACAGTACTTCAAGGTGAAGACTGATACATAGATTAAATAGTGTCAAAGCGGGTAGGCGACAAATAGGGGATTTTATTGTATTCAAATGCAAGTAAGTACATATTTAATTATGGCCGCTTAGCATCACCCTGTGAGCCAATCGGCGGCCCCTTTCGTTCGAGCATATTTTCATAAATGCAAACATTCAGAAAGAATTTCCTTCGAAAGCTCATAAATATTTCCCACTTTTACTGCTCCCAGAGTTCCGCTTCAAATGAATGTACCTCTTATTTTTCAACGGTAGAGTTCAAAATGTTTTTAGTGGAGAAACTCATAAGCGCGTTTAAAAGCGGAGAGCGCGGAGGGCAAATTAAAGATTAATCCGAGTCTCCAATAAATATCGGAACGAATTCGGTCCCAAATTGGAAACGAAGAATTGAAACTTATTTGGGATCCATTTTGTAGATGAGGTGTTTTTTCTCTTCGATGAGTTATGAGGAACGAGAGGTTTGCCAACCGTCTGACTGCGGGCGGGTAAAGGTCGATCTGCTAATAAAATGGCAGTTCGTGAGCAGTTCCATATGCTCCTTGGCGGTTTTTATAAGAAATCAGTAAAATAATTAATTTCCATCTACATACATACATATATTAGATATTTGTTACATTTGCATTTCTCTCATTTAAAAACAAGTCATTGTCAACCGTGCTAGTGACGTTAGTCACCAGACGGTCGAGTCAGTGAGTATCTGTCTAATACTCTCTTGTTGCGTCTTTTCCTTTAAATATCCTATATGACTACTTGTAGATATAAAACAAAATATGCAAATCAAACCGTAAAGTTGTTCGTTTCGAAAAGTTTAGAGGCTTCACATGATGATGTTTAATCTTTGAAAAAAACTTCTAGGTACCGGAACTATGTAGGTACGTCTTCTCTCTTCACTTTGTATTTTCGTCGCAGCTGAAACGCGTTCCTTACAGTCCATTCCCGACTGTCCAGTTATCGACGCAAACGGCTCCAAAGAGCTTTTTTTAAAGGATTCGTTTTACAGCCGAGTTGTGCTAATGAAAAATAATAGTATTTTTTCTAATTCCCTAAATGGATTATTTCTAATTGGCGAGAGATTTGTAAGTCATCTGTAAGTGTACTTTTTGCGTCGTAAAGTTATGTTCGAAAAGCTTTTGTGGAAATTGATTTTTTGTTGTCATTTTGACGTTACACGAAGTGGTTTTGAGTAAACTGTTCACTTTTTATTTAGAAACCGATATCCGTAGTAGAAGTTACTCAAATTAAGTGTGCCTTCATTTATGTCCTTTTAACTGAAACAATTTAGGAAACTACGGGAAATATCGCAGATTATTCATTTAATTTTAAATTACTGATCTCGTCCATAACCTGAATTTCCATCGATCCCTGTGGAGGCAGTGAGTCAGTAACACAGTTATCGGTGAAATCCGTGCCCAGCGTTGGACATGAGATGGGTTGCAACTTAAAATGATTTCAAAATTATCTTATCGTACTTATTATTGCAAGCAGTTGCAAAACCACTATATGGTGATAATGACTACTTGGGTCGGCCAATGTTTCAACGACCTTTAGATCGCATGAACTTCATTCTACATACTTGTAACGCAAACCGGTCACGTACATGTAAGCGTATTAGTATTAGAAGCTGTAACTTGAACGGCTTCCAACGTAACCACGAGTGCGGGGACGGCACCTCTGCACGCGCGGGCGGCGCCGAGGAGACGCGCGGCCGCACGCTCGTAAATCGCAATTTGTCGCGACCGGCTCGTGCAGATCGACACGTTTTGGCTTCTTGTAACACTTACAACTACTAGATCTGACGTAGAGCTTGTCTCGTAGGGAGTCTCGTTCGACGTACTGTATTCTATGGCAGTTTTGCTTACACTTACATTGGAAATAGGAGAAAGCGCGTAGCGTCTGTCGAGCTGGTTAGCGGATGGCATACGCCTTAGAAACCGCTACGGCCAGTGATGCTTATTCATAAAAGCCCTTATTTCCTAATTAGGAAAGCCTTAGTACATTTTGGCAATTCGAATCTAGATTCTTGGATTGGAAGTCCGGTGTAATCTGTTATATAACCACCAATTGTCACAGTACCGTTACAACTCACCATTAGATGTTATCACGCAAAGCTATGTGTCCTATAATTTAATGGTAACACAAATTTCGTTCATTAAAATCATGTACATTTCATTAACGAGTTGAGTGAAGTCAAAGTGAACTATCTCCGGAGAACGCTTTACGAAGTGCAGATCAGAGAATCCGATGAGCTATGTGCGGTCGGATGTATTTTAACTTTTAACTTCATTTAGAACTGATATAACGAGAATCCATTCCTTAATATACCTCACTAATTACGTATTTGCAATGGCAAGGTAAAGGATCTCAACTAACTGACTGTGGTGTTCAAATGCTTTGTCGGGGATATTTAGTAGTAGTATTTAGTGTGCAAGTACAATAATTTCATTTCTGTGCATTTTTATATCTATGCGTTTGGCTTTTAACACATCCGGATACAAATTACGTTTCTGAAACTTACAATATTGCTAATCGGGACATCCCACCCCGGCTCACCCCCTTTTAGTAACATTTAAATGTACGTTCCTAAGTTCTGCCAAATGCATTTCATACTAGGTACCTATTTTCGTCTTAAACATTGAAGATGTGTAACTCTGTTAGGTAGGTTTATATACATGTTGATTTTCAAAGTCGACAAGGTTAATTATGTTCAAGACTTTTTCAATTAATTCTGACTATTAATATAACTATTAGATTAAATCAGCGAGCCTATAAAATATAAGTTTAATTTTGCTAATGGATTAATGTGAATTTTATTAAATTACTTAATACTATTTTGAAATGACAATGAAAACCGAAGTCTAAAATTGAACGATGTCTCAAATGTAACTATAATTCGTGTGTACATTTTTCACGCTTATGACAGCTAACGATCCTCATAAAGTCCGGAAGGCCAGACTACAACCATCAAACCCTTCTACGTGACTTGTGAAGCGCAGTAGGCAGATAGGACGCTAGCAATGAAAAGAATACACGGGGTATTGAATCTTCAGCTGTTCTATTTTACGTGCGGCAAAGAAACTGCAAATTATAACTGGGCAGCTACTCGTACATGCCCCTCGTTTGTCTTTAACCACGAAAAAGAAGAAAACAAGCAAGTTGCCTCAACTGGCTGGAACTGTTCGAAGACACAAATTGAATTTATTCGTTTCCGTTAGCGGTCGCCGGAGTGTTAACTAATGGGGGTAGATTTACGGGGCGCGTGTAATGTGTTCCGCGCCTTTAGATTTATATGCGCTCAAGATAATATGGGAGCCGGATGGCGGAATGCCGATTTTGAAAAATATTTTCTTTTCATTTTATCGAGGTATCTTGGAGTGCAATTTTGGTCATTTTTGGTTTTGATACAGATGAGTTTGTGAGATAATAAATCTAGGTCTTTTGAAGATAAGGGTGCATAGGCTTTTTCTAGGCAAACGGGGCCGTGTTAGGACGCTTCCTAAAACACAATAAGAATGTATGTTATTACCGCTTCATGTTCCTCAGTTAGCTCTATCATTTATATATATAGTAAATAATATATAATCAGTAAATATTTATTATATATTACAACAAAATAACTAATTATAGACGAACTACCCATACATGTTTATATTATTACTATGATTAAAACTTATATACATTAAGTAATATATAATAACTAGAAGTGAAAAGTAATTAAAAATAAATAAAAATAACTATACTAAATATAAAACAACGAGTCCAAACCGCTGTCTTGTATCTTTATTTGAAATAAACCTAATATAATTAGTTACACGTGTAATTGCATATACTGAATTTATGCGGACGAAACATTCAATGTACTGTCAATAGATCTAAAGCAATCCGTTTACGTCCGCCCCGAAGGGCGCACGCTAATCCCCGTTAACACATAATTGGTCTGCTAATTTGATTAATTCTAGCTCTCTGTGTCACCGGACCGTATCTGGACCATTTATCTTAATTCGCATTTCGGGAATGTGCTTCCTTCGCTTTGAATGTCAATGATTTCTATACAGATGGACCGGTTCGTATATTTGTAAGGATATTTCGTGTACTCGAACGAACTGACGGGTTCGCTGGTCTTTGATTCAATGAATCGCTTGTACTTTACGTTTCAGACGTGCTTGGGACGCGTTTGAGGCATGAAGTGCAAGTAGCCGGCCTTTTCATCTAGTGGTTAAAGAATCTGCTTGCTAAACCGGTGGTAGCGGCTTCGATTGCCACGACAGATATTTGTGTGATGAGCACATCTGTTTCTATCTGGGTGTGATGAAAATATCTATATACGTATTATATAGTATGTATACACGTATGTTTATCAGCTGTCCGGTTACCATAACACGGGCGTTTAGTTGCCTTATTTGAAACAACCGACACCCGCCCCCAGCCATTAATATAGATTAAACACAACGTTTCATAGAAAGAGTAAGGTAATAAGAAAGAGTAATGTAATAAGAAAGAGTAAGGTAATAAGAAAGAGTAAGGTAACAAGAAAGATTAAGGTAACAAGAAAGAGTAAGGTAACAAGAAAGAGTAAGGTAACAAGAAAGAGTAAGGTAACAAGAAAGAGTAAGGTAACAAGAAAGAGTAAGG
>DWDX01003334.1:0-13302 GCA_018245675.1 Agara michaeli | reverse complement strand
ACGTCCCGTCAAATATGATTAAAAACTAAATTGTTTATTTACTGTTAGGCGGTACGAAGTTCGCCGGGACAGCTAGTGAAGAATAAACAAAACATTTAACAAAAAAATAAAAGCCGACTTCAAATGGGAAACTGTTCTAAAACAAATTAATGCTCACTAAAAAGTAAACAGATAATACAAGGTCCAATCTTTTTATTCTCGGAGTCGGTGTGGGTAAAAAAAAATACAGCCGAATTGAGAACCTCCTCCTTTTTGAAGTCGGTTAATAAAAGATATTATGATAGTATCCAAATAACATACCAGATCAATCACAGCGTAGATACAAATTAAATCATTTAATAACAAGTGACCGTACTATAGATGTCAATTGAACTATTACAAGCGTGAAAGTTTGCCGCTTTAAACTAGTTACCTATTAGAACAATTCATTTTATGTAATAATCGCACCGTGGAAAATGTAGCGTTGGCCGCACCGGCACTTCACAGTTCAAAGTGATTAAATTGACTCAAATATTATGCAATATCCTAATTTAGGTACATCCGTTCCGTTCAGTAAGACTTCCGTTAAAAATAGTTCCGTTCCGAATAGATGTATTTGGGATTTGAGATGTATACGTCTTGAACGTGGCATAAAAAAAAAATGTTCTCCTTTGCCTATGCTTAATATATTTGATGGACGTGACTAAAATATGTTTCACGAAAAATAAAGAAACACGGTAAAATTAAAATTGCACTTCATATAATATTAGCTACGCATAATTTTAATTGATTGAAAATAATGTTGTTCCATTTTTCAAAAGTTTTCCCGCGTTCCACTGTTGTACAAGTTTCTCCCTACATCTACATTTGGAGCCAACCACAATTAAAAATTTCATAATATTTATGTATATTATGTACTATGATTGATAATAGTGTCTCAATTATTTGCACGAAACTCGCTAAACTATAGTAATATTCTTAAATCGATTTTGTGTAGGTAAGCCAAGGTTGCCGACACTTGATTCGAAAGGCACTGAAAAGATTTAAACGTAATCTAATCTAACTATAAGCGTACAGTGTACTTTTGATGGCAATCTTAAAAATATAAATATTCAGTAAATCAATAATGAATGTGTACAGTAGGTCTACAATTTTATCGAGATTATGCACAATTTCACGCAAATCAAAGCGTTATTTTAAAAACCTGCATTAATTAATACTTTCATTGGCCCGCGCTTATAAAATACCTATCTTACCAAAATCACTCGCGTAGAATAAGAGCCAAGTTGGTTTCTTAAAGAATGGACGAATGAATGGTCGAAGAACGGATGGATGGAAAAAAAGTAATCACAGAGGAGTGATAAAATGTCCGTTAGTTCGAGCCCTATATAATATCACCGCCCCCGTTTTAAGGCTAAAACTTAAATACTTTTTTAATACCGCAGTATATTGCGAGCATTCGCCATCGTCATACCCTTATATTATCACTAGAGACATAAATTCACGTGGCAATCTTGCTTGTTTCAGATGTTATGGTGCTGGCTGGCTGGCCTCGCGGTGCTATGGGACGCCGTAGACGGCCACGGGCGGCTCATCGAGCCCCCCTCCCGCGCCTCAGCTTGGCGGTTTGGGTTCGACACGCCGCACAATTACAACGACCACGAGTTGTACTGCGGCGGCTTCTCGACACAATGGAACAGGAACAATGGCAACTGCGGCGTCTGCGGCGACTCCTGGAGCGACAAGCCGCCCCGCGCCCACGAGTACGGAGGCAGGTTCTACAAAGGCGTGATCGTAAGGAAATACGCACCGCAAGACGTGATCACCATCAAAGTCCAATTGACCGCGTCGCACAACGGATTCTTCGAGTTCAGGGTGTGTGATGACCACAAGAACAACACGCAGGACTGCTTAGACAAGAACGTCCTGCATCTGGATAACCGTACCGAGAGCAGGTTCTACCCGAAAGAGGGGAACAAGGTCTACGAGATGAAGTATCAGCTTCCCGAAGGTCTGGAGTGCCCGCACTGCGTTCTCCAATGGAGATACATAGCCGGTAACAACTGGGGGACGTGTGCGGACGGCACCGGCGCGGTTGGGTGCGGGCCGCAAGAGGAGTTCCGTGCGTGCGCGGATATTGCGATCGGTGACAAGTTCACGACGACCACGAGACGCCCGAGGCCGACCTACGTGCCGCCCAGCAGGAAACCGGTGCTACCTGTACCAGAGGAGTCGTCCGGCGGCGCTTGGTACAGCGTCGTCATCGCGATCGTCACGCTGTTCGTCGCCGTCGCTGTGCTGGCGGGCATCTACCTGTACTACTACAGGGGCGGCATGAGGATAAAGTCGCTGCTGAAGTCGAAGAAAGCGCCCCCCGCGCCCGTCCCGCCGCCGCGACACAAAAGGACATCGCTCTCCAGGGAGTGCCCGCCAGAAATATCACCACCGAAACCGATCACCGAATCCGGTTTCGAGACCGTGGACCTAAGAGCCAAATGATTTCACAGCGATTTTGTATGGAAGTAACACTGCCTTTTAGTGATATGTGAGCATGCCGTTTAAGTAGTTGTGTGATATACGATACGGGGTTGCATTTTCAAATGCTCAAATGACGACAACAAATCGAACCAGTAGGTACCTAAATTATTATTTAACGTTCTGAATTAGTATGACTGAAGATTGCGAAATACGCCCCATTGTAAATTGTTTTCGATCTGAGACGAATGTCTATGTAATTTTAAGTTAGATTTAATTCGATTCATTTGTAAATTATATATTTATGTTTACATTAAACGTTAAAATGTTATGAGCTTGAGTTATTTCACATCCTTATAAAGTTTACAAGTTTTGGACTTAAAAATCGTTTAAAAATACATCGTTTTATTAATATGTAGTTGGGAATTACAGTGAAATGTATCTTCGTGATAAACTCATATATTCTCGCAGGGACGTAGTTTCGCGATGCCCCAATTATAAATGCAAAATAATCTAAAATATGGACATAGTTAAAGTATGAATATTTATGGATTAAAACAATAGACATATGAGAGATAACCATTAGTAACAACAATACAGTCACCCGCTATTTCACTTGATTTGTTTATGATTTAGATGGACTAAAACACAAAGCTAAAGATTAAATAAAAAAGCTGATCGCACCACCATGACGTATAGATACTAAGGGAGTGAGAGAAAAAAAACAAAGCAAATATCCCAGTACAGTACCAAGCAGTAGGTAAATATCTCAGTACTAAAATCAAATGCAATGAACTAAAAAGTATGCTACGATGCTCATGAACATTTTGAATCTTTAACACCATATAACCGAATGAGCGTATAACAGGAATAAATTTATTGATAATTCACATCAATAGCAAACGCTAAATTAAATAATTTATGTGAATTTGGCTAAAGAAGTTTATCGTATTCGAAAATATTAATAGAAATACACACAAAGAGGTACATATATATTTAAAATATTTGACTATTGGCACAAAAAAGTTACTGCTCTACCTATTGCCATATGAAATATGATTTTGCTCATCTTAGAACAGCGAGTTTTTCTTTTTGTAATGCATTCTTGCTTCCACTCTGCATCACTTATTGCACAATAAAAATGATTTAAGTAACATAATATAATTATCATTTTATATTATTATTATACTTTCTACCTACTATATAGCTGTCTATTTATTATAGGTATCATTAGTACTGAATGGCAACTCTGTGAAATGTCACTGTCACTCGGCACCCAAAGACAATCTCAAAACAAACGTGCTGCTAAAAATTAAAAAAAATACACAAAAGGAGCGTTTATTTGGCTGAAAAAGGCTCTATAAATGAAAAATGGCTGTGCAGCCACAGCACACGCAGGATGGTATCGTGGAGCGTCGGCTGCGTCCGATTTATGGTGAAAATTAAGTGTAACCTCACAAACATTTTTGGAGGATAACATTGTCGATAATTGTTCATGAATTTGGTTGTAGATTGGTTGGATAACGGTAATAATAAAAAGGCGCTGCAGGAAGCGGAAAAGGTGCTGAAGAAGAGTCCAACGTTGCAGGCAGCGCGGGCTTTGAAGGCTCTCGCGCTTTATAGGTTAGGAAAGGCCTCGGAGGCTCACGCTGTGCTGGACGCCCTGGCCGAGGAGAAGCCGAGTGACGACACGACGCTCCAAGCCATGACAATCACATATAGGGAATCTCAACAATGTGAGTTTTGACATAAAAGTGTGGCAACAACATACCATTATATTCATCAACGGATTACATTCAAATTCAAATTCAAATTCAAATCGTTTTATTCATCATAAGGTACATACATACACTCAATGAACATTCTTTGAATTGACTGAACTCATTGATTTGACTCACAACTTAGTACTTGAATATTTCACTTAGTATTTTCCTTTGAGTATACATTACATGTTCCAAATCTCCCGCTATTGATGCGAGTGACCCCAGCCCAGTTGTGGGATATAGTCTTGCAGCATAGTCAATAATAAGAACAATGAACGAAAAATTTTATGGGTTTCTAAATCAATTCATTCTAACAGTCCTCTTCTTACAGTCCCATTAGAGGTTGGTTGTCTGCTGATACTGTGACTACTGTGGCAGTAGTCACTCGTGACTGCTGCATACTTGCTTGCTAAGAAAAATAAATTAAATTCACGTTGTGTCCTATCTTTTTGTTTTGTTTCAAGTCCACAAAGTATGCGACATATACGAGGCAGCTGTGAAGGTGGAGCCCCAAAGTGAAGAGTTACACTCGCATCTCTTCATGTCGTACGTGCGGGTGGGACAACCGCGAGCCCAGCAGCGGGCAGCGATGGCCCTGTATAAATTTGCACCCAAGAACCCCTACTATTTCTGGGCCGTTATGAGTATTGTACTGCAGGTATACTAGTCATTGTCACATTAGGTAGATTGACTAGCGTCATGGTGCTTAGAGACCCTAACTACAAAGCCTGTGGTCGTGGATTCGATTCCCAGCCAGGACGAACATTTGTGCGATGAGCACATTTGTTTGTTCTGTGTCTGTGTGTAATAAAAATATCTACATAAATATTTTGTAGTATGTATGTATGTATGTATGTATGTATGTTTATCAGCTGTCCAATTACCGTAACACAGGCATTTAATTTTCCTCACTTATTACATTATATTACAACATAGGCTACTCTTTTTCGCGGGAGAATATTGAATGTTCACAGGAACACACGTTTTAATCAAATAAGCACTACAGAGAGTGTTATGGGCGCGACAATGGTATGACGTGAAAAACGCGGGCGAAGCCGCTGGCAACAGCTACTTATAATATAATATACAGATAAATGCGAAACATCAGCTATCAACTATCAGAACATCAAATAGAAATTGTGTTGCTTAAAAAATGACTTTGGATAGATGAATTTATCTCTTGTACACATAAAAATAATAATAAAATCACATACATCTATTGTTTATCTTTTGCAGGCAAAATCGTCCGAAGACGACACAAAGAGGAACATACTTCTCGCTCTAGCTCAAAGAATGGTTGACAATTTCATAATGGAAAATAAAATGGAGGCAGAACAGGAGGCTCGGTTGTACATAATGATATTAGAGCTTCAGGAGAAATGGGAGGAGATATTAAAGTTTATCGAGGGACCTTTGTATTCGCAGCTGGTGCCGGGCTCGACGGCACAAGCTTGTATACCGTATCTAAAGAAACTGGGCTACTGGAGACGATTGAACCTGATATGCAAGGAGTTGTTATGGGACAATCAAGACCGATGGGACTACTACCTACCGTACTTCGATTCGGTGTTCGAGCTCATGAAAGGGAACGACAACGACGCCAGCGACGCTGAGAGTATGGCCGACGACACGGCGGAGAAGTGTCACGAGTTTATCTGTCAATTAGTGGAGAGTATGTCGTGCGGAAGGACATTGCGGGGGCCGTATCTAGCCAGGCTGGAGCTATGGAAGAGGTTGTCGAAGGACGGTGAT
Organism: Agara michaeli; assembly: GCA_018245675.1. Lineage (NCBI taxonomy): Eukaryota > Metazoa > Arthropoda > Insecta > Lepidoptera > Hesperiidae > Agara > Agara michaeli. Next base: position 7,333 of record DWDX01003334.1, on the reverse strand, counting down.
CCTACGGCGTTGCTCGGCAGCGGGGTAGCTTTGTGTGTGCAGTATTTGAGGGTGTTCGCGAACAAGCCGTGCTCGGTGCCGGACCTGAGACCGTATCTAGTGATGATACCACAGAAGGAGAGGGAAGAACGCAGCAGAGACTTTTTGACGTGCTTAGGTTATGACGAGAATAGCGAACCTCAGACTGTAAGTGGATTGATTTGCTTGATGATTTACTGTTGATTTTTTGTCGAATATTAAGCAATCTGCTCTTGTGCACAGCTTGAATATTTCTATGGCTTTCTCTTCAGAGTTACATGTAACCGTGGAGTTTCATGATAAAACAACGATGATATCAGAACAATACATGACTATTCTCCAGGTTCCTCTCACTATAAGAGGGGATTCCGTCCAACAGTGGACCGGTAAAAGGGTCGAAAGCAGAAAACCTGCAACACTTGCTCGTTGTTGCTCTTCCGTCTGTCGTCAATAGTGATATTTGTATCGTACATCCTTCTAGCCAGACGACATCCAACGCCACGTGAGCTGCTTCGGCGCGTGGCGGCTGACGGCAGAGCCGGCGACGGCGGACCAGAGTCTGGAGTTGGGCGGCGTCCTGCGCGGCCAGTACCTGCGGTGTCTCCGAGACCGCCTCATCACCGCGAGCCCGACCGAGTTCTGCGCCGTGGACGGCTACGCGACCCTCGCCGCCCACATGTACTGTCACGCCGGTAAGTCTATTATCTATTTGTTCCTATGGGTTCTTTACTACCGTGGAAGAGACGGTGGATTATGTGGCATTCACGTGTTCCAGCTCTCCAGCAGCACACGACCTCGCCGCTGGTGGAAGCAGCCAGTCTTCTGGAATTAGTCCTGCACCACTCACCGGCCAACTTCCATGCGAAGCTACTCCTAGTGTCCGTTTATCATTTGTTGGGTAAATTTTTTTTTGTTATTGCCGGAGTTGTGTTCATAACGAAATATCATTTGGCTTGCAAACCTATAAGAAAATTGAACAATTGTATGAGTTTAGAATACTTGTCAAAATGGTCTAGTATCGTTGCAGGTAACGCGTGGGCGGCTAGCTCCGCGTACGAGCGGCTAGAGGTGAAACACGTCCAATTGGTGTCCTTAGGCTGGTTGCACGCGTACCGGTTGCCGGGCGAATTAGCGTCGTCGAAAGCACTGCGTTTGTTAGCCGACACGAGAGCCTTCCATCATCATCATACGAAAGATGTGGGTACCATCATAATAATGTTTGAGATGCACATTTGTTTGTTGTGTGGCTAGGTATGATATAAATATATATATATATATAACTAATGTGGAGTATTTCCATATGTAGTTTATCAGCTGTCTAATCACCATAATGCAGGGCTTGCGTAGTTTGGCTGTTCTAAGATATTATTATTATTATTATTGTTGGTCCTTCGAGCCGGAGTTTACTCGAATCATAAGATTAAGTTAGGCGTGTTCCGACTTGTGCAGAGTATCGAGCAAGTGACGTACGCGTACAAGTACGGCACGTTCGAGAAGCTGGTGGAGCTGGTGGCGTGGGGCGCGCGGCTGGACGCGTGCGCCTGGAGCGCGCTCGTGGCCCGCGAGCGCGCCAGCCTCGCGCTGCTCGCCGGCCCGCCCTCGCCGCTGTACGCGCCGCCCGCGCCGCCAGCGAACCCGCGGTGAGTCCCCGCTCCCCACTCCCCGTTATTACCCTCGCCTTGCCTCCTCCGCCCTAACTTCTATATCGTACGCATGCATTGAAAATAAATGTAACATTGGCTTATCATTTCCTTTTTTCGATCCATTAGAATCGATAAAGAACATATTTAACGTAATTTGAAATGAGATACCCTCAATACGAGTCTACAAATTAAAGCGTTTTCTTAACTTCTATCCATCTCTCACGCCACCAGCGACAATCGAGATCTGAACGCAATAGTCAATTGGGAGCCGCCGCAGCTGGAGGATCCGAATCTGAAGGCGCGCACGTTCGAGATGGACGTCGCGTACCTGCGCATCAAGGACGCGGTCGTGTCCGCCGTCGCGCTGTGCATCGAGTGCGTGGACAGCGCGAGCCGCGCGGCCGACAACCGCGTGCAGTGCGCCGAGCTGCGCGCGTGCGTGGCCTCGCTCGAGGAGGCCATGGGCGGGGCGCGCGCGCGCCACGGCGCCCGCGAGCGGCGCACCGTCGCCGGGCCCGGGCCTAGCAGGATCACAGGTGCGGATCTATGTTTGCGTTGACGATGTACCCCCAGTCTATAGTCTCATACATTTTTGAATAAAAATCACGTATTAGAAATTTGGATATATGCTTCCGAGAACCTAGATCTCTCAGTCTATCGAGTGCTTTATTTAAAAAAAATAATGCATCGTGCACACAAACAACACCGTATACAGGATAAGTCACGCGATAATCACTATGGAGCATGACAAAAAGTTTTCTGTATTCGGTACTCGCGTATGCCGCGGACTGTTGTCTGGCACCCAATATCTACTGAACATAGATCAGTCTTTCTCAAAGTGAGCGATAATGAACGCGGTGCGGCAAACGGTCCAGATAGAGGAAACGGGGGGGAGACACATATGGCACAGTGAGTATATTTAAAATTAAAGTAATTTAGGGAGGCGCTAGAAAATAATTGATCCTCAAAGTGAGTTATGTATAATAGTATGTTAACTGTACATATGTGATGATGTCCTCAGCGTTCGTGAACTCGCCCATCCCGTACCGGGAGCTGTACTCGGTGACGCTGTCGGCCGTGTGCGCGCTGTGCGCGGGCGAGGGCGGCGCGGAGGGCGCGGGGGGGGCGCGCGCGCTGGCCGAGCGCGCGGAGCGGCTGGTGCGCGAGAGCGCGGCGCACGTGTCGGCCGCCGGCGCGCCCGCCGCCGCGGACCTCACGGACGCGCTGCAACTGTACTCTCACTTCATCGAGGTGGGCGTCGACCTTAGATTAATTAACTTGCATTCAATGCTGGCCTCGTGGTCGAGTGGTTAAAGACCCTGGCTGCAGAACCAGAGCTTGCGGGTTCGTTTACCACCCAGGACTGAGCCGAGTACGGCCGTAGCTTCAAAATATCTAACGCTCTATTTTTAATCGAATAATATATATTTTTTTCAATTACAGTTCATAGGCATTATAACCTTCCTGCTGGGCGTGTGCAACGAACTAACGGCGCCGGCGAACACGAAAAAATCAAGAAAAAAAGCCAACCACTCACCGGAGCACATCAAAACACTAGAGACACTCAGCAGCTTGAACGATACGGTACAAGACACGATAGCCCTGCTAGAAGACATATTCGAAAAGTGGCCGACGTACGACTATAAGTCAAGTTTGCAAGACGAACTGGCCAAAATGAACATAGACAATAATTACCAGTGCAACGTTGAACAGAAATTGAACACCGGCCTGCAGGAAATGTTAATGGACGTCAAGAACATGCTAAAGAAGAAATCGAAGTATTTGAAGAGTTTACAGTGAGGTCGTCCGGCCGGCTTGTGGTTTGTTCGCAGTATGAAACCCTAAATGCTAAATCCACATGCGTTCCGTTCGGTGTAAATGCAGCCTCGTTCAATGTAATATTATTTTTTTATCACACCTACTAATTAGATAGTTTTATATGGAAAATTTTTATTGATATGCAATTGTAAGGGTGCGGTTGTTGTGTGTGCAATGGATAGTGATAATAAATATTAACCGAAATGACGGGCGTGTCAAGTCCTGACACGTCTGCCGTTCAAAAAGAGGCGTGGTCAACGCTAGGCTAGCGGACGTTGTCGTGTCTATACTGCGGTAACATGACGTAACATCACGCCTGTAATCCCCTAAAGGGTGGGCAGAGGAGTGTAGTACACCCCCACATTTCACCGGTTACGTGTAAGTCCCACAATGGAATAGGCGGTGAGCGTATTGCCATGCACCGGGCACACATCCAGACTCCGAGTCACTGCTACAAATTCTAAATTAGAAAAATCCAACAGTACCCGACCCGGGATTTGGACCCGGGACCTCCCGATCGGCAGTCGCGCTAGCAACCGTCCGACCAACGAGGCAGTCAATTGCGGTGCCTGTGTTAAAGCTTTACGGCTGGCTGATGGGGTCCTTGTCCAGCGGCACTGTTTTAAACGATACGATATAATGTTGTCGGTATGCACCTAAGCGTCTCGGAGACCCGTCTAGAAGATAAATTGAAATTGGAAATCCCATGAGTTAGCGGTTGTCGCGGCATCGTGTGCATTAATAATTGAATATATACGACTGATTTTGAGAAGATGCATGTCTTATATTAATAATTATCTCGTGACAGCCTAACCGCATCTGTCTGAACCCAAACGAGACCGTTGGTAAGCGAACAGGTTAATAAAACAACAATATCTTTCTTCTACCCTTTTGATTGTGCCACTGTTGGACACAGCTCGCCTCTCATAGTGACGTTTTAGACCATAGACGACCACGCTGGCCAAGCGCGAATGCGTAATCTTCACACACGTCGAAATAATATATATTTTTTTTAACTAAGTATCCAAGTTGTATGGGTTTCCTCAAAATCCATACGAGTGGATCCTTCTCTCGTAAATTCCATTTCAGTTTGACGTGCAAAGGATTGGATTCCCAGGCGGACGGATAACTGAATTGTCTATGTCCGTGTCTATGGTATGTTATATATCTATTATACGTAGATCCATCAACAAGTTGAACGCAATAGTTATTTCAAACTAGTCCATGAGAGCAATTGGTGTATTCGTATTTGGCTCGGTCTTAAAATCCAAGCTGCGGATTACGTATTAATATTAATGGCGTCAAAGAGGCTGTGCACTCGTCTGATAGATTAGACTTATTCGTAACGATGCTGTAATAGTTTTATTGTCATTGTTAAGTATATTAATGTGTTGTCAAGGCGATATTTTCGACGCGTTAACGCGTAATGCAAGTGTGACGCCAGCTTTTATTCCGCCGGGAGTGTTTACTCCATTTTTTTGAACTTCATCCCCTTATTCTGCCAATTTATCAGTCTGTTGTATTGATCTACGGTCGTAAGCTTTAAATATCGTCAAATGAAATGTAAATATAGTGTGTTGTAACGTTCCATCACTGTTATAAAACCTTTATAAAGTTCCATAACTGTTATAATGTTATATAACCTTTATAAAGTTCCATAACTGTTATAATGTTATATAACCTTTATAAAGTTCCATAACTGTTATAATGTCATATAACTGTTATAACGTTATATAATTGTTGTAACTGTTACAATGTTACATAACTGTCATAATTTCACTGCCATCGCTAATTGAATCTATTACCTACGAGTCAGTGAACATATCTTTCACGCTGTATATATAAATAAATATATGTGAATGTTTTCGAATACATATCGTATGAATACTCATTTGGTTTGTCGCTAAAACCTTGTATTGTTTAGTCCGCACGTCCGGTGTGAGAGAGAGACAACGAATACAAAACATGCTCGGTATTGAAACATGTCATGAGTACTATTACGGGTTTACATTCTATATAGGAGTTCTAAATTTAAAAGTTTATCTGAATTCTGTCCTGACTTTAAGGGTCATTGACTCGCAAAATCCAACCAAATCTGGAATGTACTTAAACTAGAACTGTTGTCAGTATTGAGAGATAGATTGATGAATTCTTAGTAGCGTCATCTTATTTTAAGAGATACAGATGCGTCGGTGATACCGGGGGTGCTATATTCGCGTTACACCTTACAACGGGTTGCGTCGAAGGCACGCATAGGATGGCGTTGTCGGTTGTGTAGAGAAGCAGACTAATATTTTCTTAACTGCCCACTATTACAATGGTTCGTTTGACAGATTCCTATTTTGTGTCACTTTGTAACAATGAAAGTTTTAAGTGAAGCATTGTGATTTAACAAAAAAAAAAAAACCTTTTAATATTCTTCGCAGCCTAGTTGATAGACAGAGACAAATTAGTTAAACATTTTAATTTAAAAAAAAATAATACTTATAAAACTTTGACGAAGAGTTGGCCTTACAATAATGTCGATTTCAAAATGTTTTACTGGCTGCCTAGAAATGTACGATAATTATACGACAATTTGATCGGAAACATTGAATATAATACTGCAATAATCTTTGTAAGATAGAATAAAGGCTTATGTCGTTGTTATTTTTAAACGAAAAAGCGGGCCCAGACCGAAATGTGAATTGTTGTTAATGATCTATAGTGTATTTTTATATAAAAGTCTGCCCTAAGTAGTTAAATGCAACCTATTACGACTACTATCCGCGACAAGTTAAGATTTAAAATATACACGGCAGTAACGCGCGTTTTATAATCTGTTCTTTATATTGTTTTTAGTCTATGTCGCTGACACCTCGCTGTAATGCAGTAAGTTTTTTTTTTTTTTACGAACGAACAAAAGAAATATTTTTATATTCGAAACGTCGACTTCTTTTAAACTCTCAAACTGCTTTATTATATTGTATTGTTAATATATAAATTATACACAGTAATGTTTAAGTAGTTTGATTTTTCTCCACGTTATTATATACGGTACTAGCACATTGTGGTTTATGTATTTTTCTATTTGACACCGCACTGCCCTGAACTCGAGAGATAGTTTTTTTTCTATGACAAATTGTAGACGTTTTATGAATTGCGTGTATTGTGTTCAACCGGTTATGATAAGATAATTGAAGTATGTTAGATTTATATCTGTTTTCATTGATTATTTTCCTATTGTTAGATTCGTAATTTAAAAAGTGCAAAAGACTGTTAGAGGGGGAGTGAGAGAGAGAGAGGTGTATGCTAACGCTATGCCATATTAGGCTTGAGCGTTATATACGTAACAATGTACCCAACAGTTTGGATACTCTGTTGCTAAAATGATAATGAGTGATATTATAACGTCGATTTTTCAAAAACCACATCAGTGTTGCAATAATTCTGCCAAACGAATTTGTTCGATAATAAATCGATTACCAATCGATTTGGATAATCGATTGGGGAATTGGAAATGGAATTCTATTTTAATTGCTTCATCACTAGTTGAAAGAGAATGCTTCGGGTTTCGCTCTTAGAGTTTTATTCATCAATTTCCCTACGATTCTGTGCTTAAATCAATCGGCGTGGTCGTAACTGTGGTTGGTTTTGGGGTTGGTTTTCCCAGAACTTGGCGCAGATATTATCAAAAATTTTGACGCCTGTCTCGGTCAATTAGATATTAAACAAATATAGAAATGAAACATCAGGCTGTAAAGGATACTTACACTTTATAAAAAATGTGTAATATCCGGAAGAGTTTTTTCTATGTGAACATTTTTTCGCCTGCGTTGAGGTTGTAGAGTCCAGACCACCTGACCCCGCCTATA
>DWDX01003333.1:0-13302 GCA_018245675.1 Agara michaeli | reverse complement strand
GCTGTTCCCAGTCGTAGTGAACTCGTAATGGAGACGGTGGCCGTGGAGACATGGAGTTGGCGTCGTACGCTGATGACGCCACCAAGTCGAAAACAAATCTGGTAAAAGAGTATTTACTTAATCAATGTGCGCTAGTACTTTTTATAAAGCAATTAAAAATTATACACAGCTCTGTTCAAATCTAAATTGAAATTGTCTTCTAGCAGAACCCGAAAGGATAACTCGCTTGTTTTTGTTTGCAGCTTTACATATTTTTAAAACAAAAACGAATAGGTTTTTCTACGAAAACATGACTCATACAACAATAAGCACTACAATCACTTTCCGTCCAATGTTTGCTGTTAAATGCTAGTTGCCTAATAAAAAAATTCTGATGTGCGTGTTTTCCTCTTGGGGTCACGTGCTTGGCTTTTGGCTGTAGTTAGATAATAAATTTGAAATTCAGGGACCTTGATGATTATCTAATAGTTTACCTCATACAATATATTTATACAATTAAAAATACCTACATCGTTTTAAGTAACAAGTATACGATACTATAATATTACTACATCAATACAATATTAGCTTCTAAATTTGAATTAAAATTTGTATCTGAAGAGATATACCTCATATAAGGGTTTGCACTGGGCGGTAAAATGACTTAAGAAAACATTAAGTAGGCAGTAAAGGCGCTTTAACTCGATTATTCAATAAGCACACAAGTAACCCCAACAAAATGACGGTCCGTGTTTTCCATACACTCCCTACGTATAGGTAAGTAACCAATAAACGACGTGATATCATTTCGTATAGCGGATGGATAATGGATTATATTGACTACTACAGATTATAAATAAGTGTAGACAGAAGGACTGAGTTGCAATTTTTTATAGCGCTTACCGATCTTGCTCTAACTGCACCGGGGTTTGTTGACGTCGGGGCGAAATAGTTGGACTGCGTTGTAAATTGTGCAATACTTCTACCTCTCTATGAGGCTCTACCGGGCTTGGGACTTTCTCGGGTGACCGCGCCTCCGCGAGGGTCAGCGCAAAACCAGAACTTTCCTTCAATTTGCTCTCCGCTTCGTTCTTCTTATTAAAATAATCGTACAACTCACTCAGAGACTTGGACTTCAATTTGAATTTGTTAAATCTGTCATACTTCGACACCGCTTGTTGTTTCTGAGCTCTGTTATAAAGTACTGGAAGGGGAATCCCACTTTTCTTCGGAAACTTCGTTCTCGATTCTCTTTCCAATGCTTCGCGTTTAATTTCATTCATTTTGCCGACAAGTTTTGGTGTTTCATGCAATACATCCTGTATATTCGTTCTCTCTAGAGGGGGCGGTGCGTTCTGCTTGTTATCGTCCTCGCTTGTTAATAGATTATCACTATCCGGAGTCCTAATTTTTACACTTTCACCACCGAATCTCACTTTTTTAACAATCACATCGGAATCTTCCTCGGATTCATCGTCATCGTTTGAATACTTTAAAATATATTGATCAGAATTATTCCCGTCATCGTCGCTCGCCGTATTTTTCTCAGATTCCGTTTCGTTTTGCTCCAACACGGTCATCGTGATTGCTGTGTCCGAGTCAAATTTAATTTCAGTTTCTATTATCACTTTGGCAAAGTTGTTTGCTATAAATGGCATTTTATATGAGTCTTCCGACGACGTATCCGTGGAAATTCGTAAGGGAGCTGCGACTTGATCGTTAAAAACCTGATTGATTTTAACCATTGGTTGTCCTTCGCTGTCTCGATAATAAGTTTTTCTTGGAGCGTAGTACACGTCAAGAGAATCTTCGTCGTATAAATCACACAACATACGGAACTTTTCTTGCACTCTCGAATCTAGTCTTGAGAAGAACGACATGTAATCCCGCGGTGAGCAAATTCTGCGAAGTTTCATCAAGGAACGTAACGCTACGTCTCGGTGTATAGAGTCAAAAAGTTTTTCACCTAACACTTTAAAAATAGGAAACAAGTCTAGATCCCGATATCTCCTTTTCAATATAGCCATTACGGAGGGAATAGACAATATCAATCCCGTTATAACATTAACTTTCATATCAAAATCAGCTGAATGTGGCCGTATGTTATTGTAGGAACACTTGTCTAAAATTGATCGCGCACCGCATTCAGGGTCTTCACAGTGGGTGCAAAAAACTTTGAGCGCGTCCAAGGCCGCCTTCCTAACGTTAGGGGAGTTGTGGCCTAAGTTGTCTATCACTTGATCGAAGGGAAACGAGAGCGCGTTTCCGGCGAGGGGCAGCAGATCGGCGAGGACCCTTAACGCATGGAGCCGTACCTCCCATTCGGGATGGGTGAGGCGGTCTCGGATGGCGACGTAGAGAAGCTGGACGTCTAAGTCCGGGGGTAAGGCGCGAGCTCGCAGTACGCGGTCCCACAGAGGAGCGAGTGGCGGCGGCGGTGTTTCGGGCAGTTGCATCGTGGACTGGCTGGCGAGGCCGGCGGCCGACCGCGCCGCCTAGCGCCCCGCAACTGGGTTAATGATCGGACGGTAAGCCACGCCGGCACGCCGCCCCTGACCAATCGATGGAACGCATATGCCTATGTCCCCATTTACATACAAAAGGTTAACTATTACCAATCTTGTGCCTAATCACTATGAATGTTTTAGGGTAGGCTTACAGCTATTGAGTAGTATGGTGTTTCAAATTTATGCCTGATAAATTTATTGTTAGAAGGTTGAAATATATATTTTTACAGAATTATATTATTGCTGTTGCGAATCGGCAGGAGTTTTTAGGTACCAAATACGATATTATTTGTTTTTGCCAATGAGAAATTTTTTTTTTACATATTTCATATTTTTATTTTAAACCCGCCTTCCTAATTCGTGTACAATTTGTAATTCTAAGGGCGTACTTTACGAAATGACCGCATTTTGAAGAGTTCCTTACATACATAAGCAGTCAGAGCGAACGTGTATGTGAATTAGTTAGGCATAATGTTACGCTATGCTATGCTATGCCTAGACGTATATCTTCCAAAGCTGAAGCTCAGTTAAACTATACCTACTTATTTATTATTTATTGTCAATAAAATCAAATGCTAAGGTGTACGAATGAAACACTCATTGAGGCCAGATTCATTATATTATTTACGTGATAGAGAAGTTTTATTTCACGAAAATAATAAATAAACGGACACGTAACTCTAAAAATGTAATCATATTATGGTCGAAGCTGCCTTTACAACAAAAGTTATCGAACGCAATTTATTATTATTTAACGCAAGTATATTCAGATGCCAGAATGAAACCCGAATTTTATCTGCAACTAAAATCGAAACCGTAACCAAATATTCAACTAGTATTCTAGTTTGGCCGAAAGTGAAAACAAAACAAAAACTTTCGTATTACAGTTAAAATTTACCAAAAATCATATTTTACCTTGAAGTTCGGTGTTTTTCTTATCTTCGTCGTATAGTCGATCAAATTAAATGAAAGATTTAAATTTATTTTGGAAATCTATTTTTGTACTTGGAACCGTTTAAAATTTAAATTCGATACAGAATTATTAAAGAAATGTGCCTTAAAAGACTTGTTTAATTTTTTTTTTAACACTAGGTCAACCCGATGTTTCAGCCATTTTGCTTAATTAATTATTTATCAATAGTAAGACTGATGGTATGTTCCTGTATTACAATACATAATCTCTTATTACAATTAGTGCAATAGTGGCAACATTTATTTTTAAAATTGACAATCTACGAAACGTCAAATCAGTTGTCAGTAGCACCTTGTTTTGTTGAGCGTATACGAATTTAAAAATTTATACGTTTTATAGTGTACGGGTAAAAAATAAGGTTACGAAGTACGTTATTCTAAATTGGGTTATGTTCGCAGATATATAAAAACGACGAATCTATTATACCTCGAAGTAATGCTATGAAGGTTACAGTGAAGAGTAAGGAATTATTTTTTGTGTGAATGTTAATGGATTGTTTAGGTTTTTATAGTGATAAATATTGAAGGTTGGACTGGAGTGGCGACGTGGCGGTGGGTGGCGAACGACGATAACTGCGGCATCTGTCGTATGCCGTTTGACAGCTGTTGTCCCGACTGCAAGCTGCCCGGAGACGATTGCCCGCTTGTGTGGGGTGCTTGCTCTCATTGCTTCCACATCCACTGTATCGTGAAGTGGCTGCACTCCCAACCCCAGCAGCAGTGCCCCATGTGCAGGCAGGATTGGAAGTTTAACAATAAGTAATGTAAGTATTGTTATTTGTGTCCTTAGATATTAAAAGTTGATTATTAATTGTGTGTAGACTGAATACAGTACCAAGGAATCACTACATTGTTACAATTGGCCATAGGCGACAGTGTCCAGTTATAATTAGGTGGTCTCGCTGTATATTTGCTAGGCTTTATAAAAAAACATTTAAGCTTTTAACTTGTTTTTTCTAACTGATAAGTTTTAGATTATTTGCCATCATTTTCCATAGGTGAAATAATTTTTATTGGAAGCAACGACGTGATTTATGTTGTTGCTGAAGACAGTAACCTCTTTTTTTTGAGGACACTTTTTTTCATATCACACCAGCATAGATTGCCACAAATATGTGTGAATGGCAACACCGCTGTTAGATGTTATGCTTATAAGCTCCCTCAGTACACCAACAGCATTATTAAATATCCACAAACGAGAATTATTTCAAAATGTAATAATATTTTTACTGTGTTTAATTAGCCATTTATATAGTAGAAAGAGATTTTCATATTATTAAAATTTTTTATATGAAGAAAGTAACAAAAGAGCGCATAGCAGAATTGGAAAATGTGGAAAACTGCGACCAATATCTAATAGGACATCATTAATAGGATTCCTAGGGTGAATTCAGTTGGTGATAGGTGTTACTATAAATTAGTTAGTATTCATTACCAACAAGACAAATACGAAGACGTTTATTTGCACAAATATGGGTACATATAAAGATGTTACAGGATTATTAGTTCAAGCCATATTTTGCCTTTTACGGCGTACAAAACTACGGACTTCAGGAAGGGGATTGTCACTAATGTTAGTTTACTTAGTGTATGTCAGTATAAAGGAAATTAATATTATTTAGTATCCGCCTTAGGTCACAGATGTGTTGGTACTCTTGAGGACTCAGATGGTTACATCTGGTATACATATAGACCAGCATCCACACCCTTCAAACAGAACCAAATTGTTGTGATAGTATTTGATTCATAGTACAAATAGATGCACTGATGGTACCTTCTGCGGATGAACCATATATGTACATGTTCTACTACCTATTATCAGTTCTTCATCTATCTATCGTTTTTAAACCTATCACAATTCTGTGGTCATGTAGACCTGAACACATTAAAGCCTTGTTTTGTATGGTACATTTACTTTTGTTATTCATGTTACCATCATCGTAATCATCATTTCGATACTCGTAAAAACTGCAATTTGTAACTACTCATACTAAGTATAATTTTAATTTTTTGTTTTTGTTGTGTTTTGTTGTTTTTTTTTGTTTGTTGTAATGTATGTGTTGTTTTTACGGGACGGTATGGTCTCCCTGCGACAAAGTCCTTTAATAAATTGAAAAAAAAAAAACTACTCATACTCGGACAAATAGCACGGTTCCAGTGCCAAGTACATGATGCTCAGTATTTGGCTAGAAATGTCACTTTTTCTATGTTAAAGCTGCATCTAAGGTATATTGACAATAAGTGATATTTAATGTATCTATCCGTTTTAGATAGTAGATGATAATAAAGTATGTAGTTGCTTCTATGAGCGAGACCGCATGATTGATTGCTACATCCAATTCATAAAAAAATATATTATATATGTAGTTAGTTTACATTGAATCAACTCATTGTTTGGCGTTGCGGCATAGTGAGGATAAAACAGTTTTTAAGTCTGCGAAGTACAGTCGCGGTGACCGGTGTTGAGAGAGCGGTGAGATTAGGGTTGCTGCAGGGCAATACTTGACTACATTTAAATTAGTATTATTGCGGTATAATAAATGCCAAAAGGATCTATAGGTAGATGTACCGTCTCATTAAATGTCTATAGTCTTTTAAACAAATTATTGTGTATTTTTCATAGGGTTTAGAAATGTTGGTCAGTGTAAGTGGGTCAAAAGTAAAATGTTAAACTCAAATTGCGTCGAAAATTTCATACTGTATGTAAACTAGTATTATATCGCAACCTAATTTAAAAATGACCATTTATGTTTTTAGTACAGATTATATTTAAATTTCGTATGATGACACTTACAAAATTAGTTAATTTGCAGTTGTAGATGTTTACAATTTTTTTAAATTGTAATTTAAAGTCCGAGCGGCAATCGGCAACCCTATTGGAGAGTGGTCGGTGTACCGCGGTCTCCGTTGTGTTCGTTTGTACCGCAGTCAGCGTAGCGCGCGAGCTGGGACGGCCGTGTCGAACGTGCGCTCGGAGCTCGCGAGTGTCGTGACTTACGTGATGTCGGTGTAATCGCGCTCATTATACTATAGTGTTCGTGTTATAGTATTGTAGGAGTGACTATACGCTTAAGAATGCTGATGGTACAGACAAACGCGCATCCTATGAATACTAACAAGCTCAAAGGACCGCCGCCGGTACCGCCGCGGCCCAGCCAGAGCATGGTGGCCGAGGCACTCGCGAAGACCAGAAAGGCCGTGGCGGACTCGAAGGCCTCGTTGACCAAGTCCCGCACGCCGTCCAAACAAGAGCCCGGCCGCACCGCAAAGTCGAAAACTTTGGAACGAAGCTCCGCGACAAGTCCACCTGTAGTGACGCCCAGACAGAACGGCTTGGCGCGCGTAAAGTCGTTCATAAGAGACGTGATCAGTGACCGTAGTTCGTCTTCGGACGAGAGAAAATCGAGCGGGCAAAATTCAAGGAGAAGTTCCAGTGACAGCAGCTCGTTGCACGGACCGGCGTCTTACAAGAAGTCAAACGAATCTCTCAACTCCAAAGCGGTCAAAACGTGTAAACAAATATTAGTGCGATCACTGTCCACGTCCAATAAGTTGGATCAAGATTCCAAATGTAAGGTCACAAAGTCGTCGAGTTTCGCGGAGAAAACTTTTCCACTGCGCAAAGCACCGCCGCCGCCGTTGTCGCCGAAACCCAAGTTAAAGCCAATGAAACCTTTGCCGGTACGAAAGTGTACCGCGGACCGTGGCACGGAGAAACGGTCGCCGGAAATGAGCCCGTACTCGCTGCCGATAGACGCGAAACCCACGCGAAGCGCGGCACCCGAGGCGCCTTACGCCACCGTGGACGAAGTTCAAGAATTCGATGACAGATTACGAAACAGCCCGTCGAAACAAGCCGACGAGCCTACGGACGCACAGCGCACGGTCGACGGTGCGAAACGCGATGAGACCGTCAACAGGAACAACAATTCGCTAGAGAGGAAAACGTCACGCGTGACCGAGATGCTCATTTCGGAGATCATCGCGAGTCGTAACAACAATAAGGACGAATCGCACACGGTTATCGATAAGGGCAAGCGTTCGCCGAACGGTCTCAACGGCAACGAATCGCCCGAGCTCGAGCTGATGAAGGACATGAACAACCACGAGATGCTGATATACGAGCTGCAAACAATGAGATCGCAATCGAACATATCGGAGAATATTAATTCGATCGATTCGTACGAGAAGAACGGCAATTGCGACTCGGAGGATTCGGAACAGAATTACGCCATGTCCTCAGTGGCCAGCGGCAATACGGACGATGACCAGGCCTACGCTTACATATTGGACGATGACCTGAAATCAAGGTTAGATAAATTTACACTAGGTTTGAAGTGAAGTTTGTTTCTTTATTTGAACATACTAATGTTTGGAATTCGATCACGCATGATCACGGATTCGATTGATTATTTTTGCTTCCGATAGCGTATAGCGTAAGGTTATAGGCTTTGCTGCGAAACGAAAGGTCGTGGGTTCGATTCCTATCCAGTACAAACATTTGATGAGCTTATTCGTTTATTCGTCTACATGTATATGTACATATGTTTATCAGCTGAACCATTAGCATAACACCATGCATCTAACTGCCTAATTTGGAATCAGATAGTCGTGTGTGGAATTGTCTCCAGTTATTTTTCTTTTTCCTCCTTTAACTAATGATGTTAAGTGCAGCTGCGAAGTCGCGTGGTTTAAAATGCTCGTATATCAAACCGGTAGTTTTGAGCTGAAAGGTCGACATAAACCCCGGTTACATTGTGGTCCGGCTCGCCCATGTTTTCTAGGTCGTTATGGTGTAAAACTAACAGCTTTTCACATGCCACATACTATGTCTTCAAAACAGTCTTCGATCGTATGCCACACCCCCGAAGGCCAAGTTTCTTTCGTATAAAACACAATAATTTAAAGGTACAGACAACAAGCAGTTATAGCTTAGCGGTTAGGACAAGAGCCTCCCGCTCCGGGAGTCTAGAGTTCAAATCGGGGCACGCACTGAGTAAAAAAATTGTGCTTGTTTCAAGTTTTAACATTATTCGCTAGAACAGTGCAGGAAAACATTGTGAGGATATGGTGGTTTCCTATAGTTCTCCATAGTGCTGTGTAAAGTCGGCTAACACTTAACATTTAACACATGTATTTGGTCATAGTGATAGTCTGTGATCTTAAACCTTTTTAACCGAATTCAAAAAAAGGAGGAGATTCTCAATTCGTCTGTATTTTCTTATTATCTATGGAGACCAGTGTCTAAAAACAGAAGATAGATAGAGATTGAAAAAAAAAAGTCGCACAATCAAAACTTGTACGACTCATTTTTTCTTCTTATATATAGAAGAATTAACTTCTTAGATCTGAAGCTTCTTCAAAATTGTTAATCAAAAATATATAATTAAATTCTACACAATCATACCGTCGTATAAAGGTATCATCGCGTAAAAAATCGTTGAAATAAAAAATGTATTCCATTTCAAGTGCAAAGTCATCGATGTCTATACGGAACCAAATTTCATTTCTAATACACTGCCACAGGTATATTTCTACAGAATCTTACCACCGTACAAAGTATAATCGCGTACAAAATCGCTAATACGAAAAATGTGTTCTCTGTCTAGAACTAATTCGCTAAAGCAACAACATTGCGGAACATAACAATGTTATTACGATCGATATGACGTGGCCACAGACGGGCGTTACCCATCTATACAGTCAATAAGTAATTACAGTTCTGTTGCCTTTCAGAAATAAAATTGAAATGTCTGTCTGTAATTTCAAAAACGCAGTGTTTTTTCAAGTGTTTATAGTTATTTACACGATACTAAAACACAAACAAACTTTTTTAAATTCTCGTCTCTCTGTCTGTTCGGCCTAATCTCGGCAACGGCCGAACCGACTTTAATGGAACTTTTACTGGCAGGTAGAGGAGGTTATAGGGCAAAATATAAGCTAATTTCTATCCTGACATTCCCATGGGATCGGAATTAACGCGAGTCCAAGCCTAAATGTATAAAATATACGATCCCTTTGTTACTTATTCTTGATTAGCTTAGCATTTGTGGCCAATAGTAAAGTAGTTATTTGTAATCATTGTCCACAGACTACGTAAACAGTTCCGCGCGATCAGCACGATGTCGCTTCAAGGGCTGCCGCCGCTTCCGAAGAGCCTCAGCGGCTTCGCCGACGGCGAGGCCGAGGTGGAATCCGCCACGCCCAGCCTGGACAACCCTCCCACCGACCTCGAGTCCCAGCTTGTGTACTTGAAGAAGGAAATGGTGAGTCTTGAGACTGTCTTCAGTCAGAAAATATCTACATTATTAGTAAATGTTTGCCATAGAATATAAGTAATACGAGTACATAGAATAGAAGTAGAAGTAAATAAAAATAAAAATTATATCTACTCTTATATTATTTTCCTCATGTACACTACTCAATTATAAGTACAATACAAAATTTCATCCCTCATTCACCATTCGAGGTGGTTTTTTTTTTCTTCAAATTCAAATGAATTCGAGCCCGATCAAATAGGAATTTTCCAATTTTGGAGTTCTGAGGACATTTGCGAAAAATGCAACCGAATCGACGGCCTCCTCCTGTCTGTTAGAAAGCTGGATCCAATAATTTCCCGTAACAAGCGGTTGCACTGGAATGCGGCGGTGCATAAACATAAGATAGTTGCGACCGCCGACACATTTTGTATAGGTATGTGTAGGAAAAGTTTTTTTCCTCTAACATCGTAAAATATTTAACGGCTACATTAAACGAACGTTGCACGGCGTTTTTATACTGACGTGCGCTCCTTGCGTTTCTTACTTCGATATTCGACCTCGTGTGTGTTGCCCACGAGAATACGGCTAGTTGCGTGTACCTGCAACTAGAGATGCGCCGAGTTCGTGTTACGCCATATAACCGAATACCGAATTCTGCTCGGTTAGATTTTAAGTTTGAGTTACTCGGTATGGGGTTTAATGCTGGTATGTGGCGCGAAAACACTTACAATGTATGATATCGGTGTCGGATATTGATGTGCATAAGTTGCGGGGTGACCTTAGAACATTTATAAGTACCTACATTCGTTGCACTCTTAGAAAATTCTTACCTACTCGGCTGCTACTCGGCTCTGAAACCGAGCTAAGCGGCTGATTACGAAACGTTCAACGTTCCCCGAATACCTGCGCCTCTTGTACGGAGTTTTAAACGGGTACTCGGCTCATCCCTACCTGCCACCCCCTACGTTTCAATCTGGCCGTAAATAGGTTTTTTCTTCTTCTTCTTTTTTGCCTTTTCACTCTCACAACGGCTCGCACGTGCGCCACTTGTAATCTCTTGCTCTCGAAATATCCGAAACGGGCAAACAGCCGACGGTCGGCGCGAGAAAAAAAAACACACACACAGTCTAACAAGAAAAGATGACCTTGCTACTTGGCAACGTAATTCTCTCGGGGCACATCGGTTCATATTGATCACTCTGCGCCAGTCATGACGCTCTGCGTTTTATAATAAAACTCTGTGGTCTTCGTTAAGTATTGTTTTCACTTCAATAAGAGTAGGGTACAGAATAATAATATCTGGGGACAATTCGACACACGGCTATCCGATTCCAAGTTAGGCAATTGAATGCCTGCGTTATGGTGACCGGACAGCTGATAAACATATACATATATAAATATACATACGATACACTGATATAGATATTTTTATTGCACCCAGACACAGAACAAACAAATGCGCTCATCGCACAAATGTTTGTCCCGGATGGGAATCGAACCCGCGACCACCGGTTTCGCAGTCAGGGTCTCTAACCACTCGACCAGCCAGCCAATCAACATTCGATATGATTCCAACCGTATGTGACACTAGTTACATTTCCACCTGAGCCTTGTCTATGCGTACCACGGTTTACGTTATATCACCGCCAATAGACCGTTACAATAAAAACTGGATACCGCGTTGAATACCGAAAATAGCCAACCGCCCTCGCCTTGTACGGCGTTATGATTGCTTAGAGCAGTCTCTCTCAAAGTGAACGATAACACCGCCATGTGCGCGCTGGGAGCTTTCAGAGCTTGGTAAAGGGTCTAGCAAGCTAATTGGAGGCGATGAAGTGATTTGGAAGGGAGAGGCGTGTAACACACTAGGTATGTTTGAAAATAAGTTAATTGGGGGGGGGGGGGGCGTAAAAAAATTTAATTCTCAAAGACGACAGTAGACGATATAAGTTTGAGAACCAATGGCTTAGAGTAATTTAGTTTATTTCTCCATTTACCAATAAATATGTTTTATCATACTTCGTCCATACCCACTATATAACTATAACGTATATAATAATAACGAACCATGCCCCGCGGTGTTACTCGCGCAAATCCCGATCCCGTGGGAATTTCTTGATGAAAAGTAACCCCCTATGTTGTCCTATAACCTCCTCCACCTTACAGCAAAAGATGATTACAAATAAAAATACGTCTCTAATGGCCTCCTATCGATACTTCCGCGATATATTGGGTAATCGTCTACAGTATTATCTCGAGAACGAAGTGCCTCACAATATATTACCGAGTCCAATGAAGGTTGAAATAAAATTTTGAGTGCATTTCACTGCTCCTTTAAACTGTGCCAAATATGTATAATGTGATCACGTTTTCATTGGCGTTACTCAACTTGATGCATCCTTTGTTTTAGGAAGTTCATTGTTTTGAGCTGCATTTGGGCTCGTGTATTTTTTTTTTGGCTGTTTGTATGTCTCCCTTTCACATCGCACGGAAGCGACCGATCGATGCTATCTTCGGTGTGGAGATAGTTGAGAGGCTGGAGAGTGATATAGGCCACTTTTTTCGCGGTAAATTATCTCATTTCCCCGAAAAAAAAACACGTTTTAAACGAATAACCGCTGTAGATGTCGACAGTGTAATCGTCATCCGTCTCGCTACTTTTTCGTTCGCTGGCCCGCTAGTGAACTAGACTATTTCCATGTCAACGTATCCCTATTAATATTATAGATGTGAATGTAAGTTTGTTTGTTACGCTTTCACGCGAAAACCACTTAACCGATCGTCATGACACGTTGTATATATATTCTTGTTGAGGTATTAAAAGTAACATAGGATACTTTTAAGAGAAAAAAGAAAATTTTTTAGCTTTTGTCTGCGACTTGGTCCGCGTGGAATTGTGATTTTGGGCAGCATTTTAATGTCCCAGGATACCTACTTTTATTGCAAAACTTTTACTCCGCGCGGCCGAAGTCGCGGGCAAAAGCTAGTAGCAAATATTTTGTTGCGGGGCCAATTGATTTTTTCGATTCTACGCGTATTCAGGGAGCGATTGAAACTTTCCAGACCGATTCGCCTTTCTCGCGTTTCACGCTCCTGTTATCTAAACATTGCAGGGCGTGAAGTGTTTGGGCAATATTCGGCGGCGAGGCAACCTTTGCTGTTAGTATTATTGTTCACTTCCGTGTGTATGGTTTTTACATTTGAAAATGGAACAGTTTACCCTAGATTACGGATTAAGCTCTCTTCTGTTTTCTGTCAAACCTTTCCACTATGAAAGGAGGCGCGTTCACGAGTGGGCAAATTGAAAGGTCAGAAAAAAGCTCTTTCCCAAGTTTTGAGCGGTTCAGTTACATTCAAATGATATTTAATTTTCAAATTATAAAACACACGTAACTTTGAATGTCACGCGTGCACAGGTTCGAACCCAGATCGCCCGAGTGAGAGACAGAAATCCATTAAGCTATCATCGCTGCTTGAAGACAGTAATGTACATATAAGGTATTATTTCAAAATCGTATTGCGTATTGAACATTTCTTTGTCGCGTTAAATTTCAATTTATCCGGTCACCTAAATTGGTATCTTC
>DWDX01003332.1:0-13305 GCA_018245675.1 Agara michaeli | reverse complement strand
AGTACCCAACCCGGGATTTGAACCCAAGACCTCCCGATCGGCAGTCGCGCTAGCAACCGCCCGACCAACGAGGCAGTTATTGTATAATCAATTAGTTGAATTTCATTGAAACAAAACAAGGGGCACAAATAACAAATAATATCAATATAAAGTGTTTCTCGTATGTGATAGTGCTTACGTAACAGTCAATAAGATGCTGCTGTATCAATATACGTAATTATATTAAATTATCAGTGTATTTCATCACAGGTATATAGATCGAACGACATAGTTTACCTCCTGTAGTTTTGATACGAGTCCATTAAATGCAAATAGCTGTAATAAACAAACCAGGTGAAGTAATTAATTTTAAGCAAGGACCTCGTAAATCCTAATTCACTTAACGAGCTTACTACTCAGGTCATATATAAACTTCGCTAATGTAATTTCTAACTTTTGACAGTAATGTCGAATAATAAGCCCACATGTAGTTTTAAATTTTAATGACATGAGATTGACGAGACGAATTAAATCCTTTGATTGGACACGGCTTTCTTATCGTATGCATGAATCTCGAAGCTTACCGGAACGGTACAGTTAAACAGTTCGAGATATGAATGGCAGAAGTTACAGATCCTTGGCTACCTAACTCGGCTATCGGAAGCTTTTAAGCCGACCTAAGGGCCAACTTTTATGATTTTTACCATCAGTGACCATGTTAAGGAATCAGTTCGATATACAATACTCGTTAAACTATTTATATCAAAGGCCTTTATGTTTTTATTGGTTAGGTTAATAAACAGGAAAATGGGCCACCTAATGGTTAATGGTCACCATTCCCTAATTA
Source organism: Agara michaeli (assembly GCA_018245675.1). Classification (NCBI taxonomy): domain Eukaryota; kingdom Metazoa; phylum Arthropoda; class Insecta; order Lepidoptera; family Hesperiidae; genus Agara; species Agara michaeli. The sequence goes on along the minus strand of DWDX01003332.1, from coordinate 12,479 downwards.
ACCATTAATTACTTTCTATACAATTTCACCGAGTGGCTTTGGAACATTAGCGTTGAGTAAATTCCAAATAGCACCAATTTGCGTGGCTATCGGAGCCAAGAACAAAAATGAAATGTAAGTTACTGATAAAGAGTAATCTCTTAATTATTATACATCTGAAAGTCTGTAGTATTCAAAATTATTCAACAGTTTAGTAGTGAGTATTCAATAGCCTAGGGACAAAGAGAGAGTAATAAGTATTTGTTAGGTAATCGAATTCGCAACCCTTTCTCGTCATGTGTTACAATACTTTCGGGTGTACTACAGAACCTTTTCTGCAGGATTGTAAGGAATGAAGTACTCCCTTTCGGTAGGCACTGAAACTTGCCCTTTCAGTTTGATTTTATGAAAAAAATTGGCTGATGATTCCGTGATAAACATTTTGATTGTCGGTGAACATTCAATTGTTTGTCCAATTTCAATCAAAAGGCAAAGTACACGCTTATGTTCCAAAAAAATATGAAATCAAATTATACAAAACAAATTGAACTGTAAAATCAAAATATGTACGATGGTGAGCCGTTCTGATATATTGTATCTACTCAATTCATAATTTGAAATTGCTTACATAAATTACGTTTTTACACGAGTCTAATGGCGGTGTCAGATGATGATGAATGTTTTCATCGGGCGGCAAGGAATCCCATATTCCATTTTGATGCTCATATCGTGGGTATCAATCATCCCCACGCATCGCTTCCTATGCAAATACGCGTTTCAAGCGACAACACGCAGCGTTTTAGCGAACGTTTCGATTTACAGTTGAAATAGATTCACACTCGTTCGCGTGCGTAGATTTTGGTATCCTTTACGTCGCGGTATGCAGATGCAATATAAAAAACACAAAAGGCGATCGAGCTTTTAATCCTCTACAGCTGCATACGTATATATTTTCATGAAATATAAACCTCAATAGAATGTGAAATGACTTCCATCCAGTTGCGAATATTAATTTTGTTTACGTTCAAAATTTAATTAATTATAAAACAAACAAGACTTGTTATGTAAAATTTAAGATAATTGTTACTGTTATGTTAAAATAACGATAAACAAGGGTTCTAAATAAGCTTTTATTTCTTGGTTTCTGTGTGGGAGGGTAACAAGATCTTTACTAAGTAAAACGGATTCTTAACCTTCGATACCTTCGATCTTATAAGAAATCTGATAATTTCGCGAAACAATTTTATAGACTAAATGGCATCAGTTGTTTGAGATAAATATAGAGCAAAAGGAATCTGACCTTTATCGGCAATATTTATTACATATCATTGTTTATTCTAAGACTCCAACGACATAACTCTACTTTCAATAATTCCGTTTTAATATACCACTAAACATCTCATTAAAATATATACAGGAACGACTGGCTCATACACGCAAAGTGTGGTACGGCGTGAAGCGTTTGACTGAATTAACAACTTTCCCCGACCGCTTCGTCAGGGGGCGCGTAAAAGCCCAAATTTTGGCAGTTCAAAACAAACCCTCACCTACCCCACGTCTATAAACAAATACGGGTAATCGCCTATGGGATGACCAATATAGCTTGAGCCACGAAATTTTCTCCGGCAACCGAATAAAGAAGACTGAGACCGAAATGTTTAATATGAGCGAGGCAATATTTCACTGGTTACAATCTACATGTGCCGTGCCAAATTACCCGTCAAAATGTTAAATGCGACTCAGTGTTACTCGCCTATAGAATGTTAATGCTTATATGTGGCGTGGTTGCCTAACTTATTTCTTCATTTGAAATTTTCAGAGCTATTTAAACCGCTTTACGCCGCTGCGTGTGTAGGTAAAGGTAGGATAATAAGTAGGTGCGCCATTCACAGTGTAAGGTAAATTTATCGACGTATTTCTGACGAAATATATTATGTCGACTACGAAATGTCTCGTCAGCGTGGTATTGGTGGCATGGGTATAGCAAAAATGCCCGTTTTGCTGATTTTATATTTATGTTAGCATTACTTATTGAAGTGATTTCTTATACGTGTGTACATCATAACTAAGCGTTAGGATAGACCCGTTTCCTCAGTTCAATTAATTGGGGACAATAAACCTTGAAATACCCGTTAAGTCACGTACACTTCCCGAATGTTTTAATATAGTTGTTTATTGGTGATATCTAAAACTGTTCGATGATAGTATTTACAGTAGGAAAATACATAAAATACAACGAACAGGAGTTATGAAAACGCATATCCCTTAAGTAAATAGAGATGTCCCTCGCTTGCCGGTCACGTAGGGGGGTATCGGAAGGCCGGCTTAACTGAATATTTGGTACACAACTGGAATGTACGCGTTTTATTACAGCGTCCCGCACGTGACCAGTTTCATATCCTAATCTTATTATTTAGTCTTTTATCACTGAAATCCCCATTATTTTCGTCCCTCAGGTCCACGTCGAATTTGAACTAAATTTCATGAAATCGGACCATGGCTTAGAGATAGCAAAATGTTCATAATTGCACCGGCGATCTATCGTGCATCAGTCGCGCGTCACATTTGAATAATTGCTGTTTGAGATGCAACAAACACGACACGCGAGCTCAACATACGACTTATGTTCCTGTGCGTATTTTGTACTTTGAACAGACAATGTAAAGTACTTGAGCAGTTAATAAATTCTCAAGGATCATTATTACCGTACCGCGGCCTCACCACACGATCACGGGGTTCGTAAAACAATGAATCGTTCGAACACACATTAGGGTGTTTTGTGTTGACGGTGTGACCACTTACCAATGATTTTCCGAAGGTACATATAGGTTCATATAACATAGTTCATCATACATTACGATATTGTTTAAGGCTACGTTTGCTAACTTACACTAAGAATGTTTTGTAATTTGTTGCATGATGCCTCATAATATTTTGACAAGCGTTTTTATAATTAACCATCGGAAATTAATAGATGAATAATTATTTACGACAGAGATATATAGGCTGAAGTTTTAGTCTGTTAATACACATTTCATCTCCTAAACGCAAATAAGCAAACTAAAATTTCCAGCAACCGTAAATCTGAAATGGTATCACGTTTCACGCTCGCGTTACACGTTGTATCATTAAGTGAAGTGTAAACCGCAGGCAGGAAGCAGGAACTATTAAACGTTATCAACTTTGAGCACCTGGCGGCATTTTCTCGCTGAGAACGCGTTTAAAAACTTGAACAAAAATGATACCGTCGATCGGACCAAATAACTGTACGCTTGTAGCATTATATTAATGTTGTTTTAATATTTGTTTAAGAAATTGCAATTAAAAATAATAAGTCTTCTCGCGGCTATCTGATTTCAAATTAGGCAACTAAACGCCTGTATTATGGTAACCCGACCGAATTTAATGTTGCTACATAATTCTTATCATTTCAGATTAATTACGTAGCTTCCTAATATAACTCAAAAGAGTAATACCATAATTCTTAATTGGCTGTAGGAAATAGTTTATTATTATTTATACTATATGAACAGTCCGAAACCCAAATAGCTAGAAAATGAATTCCAGATTATGAGCCATACAAAAAATATATCCATTGTAACAACCTTGAGAAGTGTTGCCATTAGAAAAACGCTCAGCCGCCCTCTAACGACGCGGATTGAGCGACGAAAATATCACATTTATGATAATCCCTGTATTTCACGATCCCATAAAAATATGTGCCATCAAGGTACCTTTTAACAAGAGATTACACCTATAAGGTATCTGAGAAACTTGTCCAAAGTGCACACGCGCTTCAATATTGTTACACGTTTTTATTTAAGTGTTCTCCCGCGCCGGATATACCGTGCCTAGTACTTTCATTATTTCTAATACTCAATTTTTCCTAAAATTAATATTCCCATGAACGTCTCATAAGCAATAAAATGTAGATATTTTTGTTGAAAGGTATATTATAATTAGACGAAGTTGAATATTATCATTGCCTTTCCTTCTAAAATACTTAGTTTATAATAAATTGTTCCATTAAAACTTAACATAAAATAAATAGGTATTACCATTGTTTCTAGAAATCTAATTATCAATTCTAAATAGCAGTTATGAAATAATATTTATTTTACGAAAGCTTTTAATCCTCCTAACGGAAAACATTGTTAAATGAAACTATTTGTTTCATAGTGGCAAGTTTTGTATTGTAGGAATTTGATAATTTTGGATGTTTCAAAGAGTAACAACACATATATTTGATTTGTTTTTATGTATGTCTTTACCACGTATCGAGAACGAATACCTGCTGTATTTTATAATTTATGAGAAATGCCTATTATTAAGACCCAATTGCGTTGCGCTATTATATAATGTTCTGTCTCTTTCCAGCTAATTCATTACATACCAGCTACTTTAATATGATTAAAAGGCACAGGTAATTCGATAAATAAACACTTGACCAAAGCGTTTTAAATAAATAATGGATTCTTGTAACGAAGTCGTCTATTTTCACAGGTAACAAAAAAATTTCTTTTTGGTTAAGTAGGCACCTATTTACACTATACCTGCCTACAAAAAAAATCACAAGGAAATCTTACTTAACACTTAATATAAGCTGAAGAACGCACAATAAAAGTAATTATAAAAAGGTCGGGAAGTTAATTAATTTATCTCTCCGTTTTATTCTGGTCACGTTCAGGTTTTTCTTCTTCGTCTGTACCAACATAATTTGAAATGATAATTACTTTACAAGCAAAGGCTCCAATTAGAGAGAAAGGTTATTAATAGCCTGGCTTCAACACAGCTCCACTTAATTCAATACGTTTTTACCCTTACCTGTTTTCAAAATATTATCGAAACCAATAAATGTCCTTTGTTTTCCAATCGTTTACTCTTAGCAGAAGAGTTGAAGTCGACACGAAGGATTTCTGACGGACCTTACCATGTATCGTCGGTGTAAGTGGAGTACATCTTTGATATCTGCTATTCAACGGTAAGTAAAAAAAAAACAATAAAAACATTAACATAACACATTAATTCACAGTTCTATCAAACATATTGAATCGGATTTTTAACATTAAACTGTATAAGAATTAATGAACGTAATTTTAACTGTTATACAATAATGTCGCTTTTCAGTATGTTAGTCTTGTTGAAGGTACATACCCATACCGCATATCTTAAAAAGGTAAATTTAATCTTATGTTACAAACAGCTTAAAAGCTCAAAGAAGTCAGACACACTGCTTAAACTCATCAGAAATTGTTGAAGCATGGTGATAGTACTTGATACGTGATAATACCTACTACTCGTTACAACTTATCCGTCTAGATGGTAAGTGTTATCAATATTGCATAAGTGCACTCAAAAACGGAGCGCGTAAGGCGATATTAGGCAGACTGCTTGTATCGTAGAGATGTGGAATGATAATAACATATAATACATTTATATATACGTAACTTAATAATAACAACCTATACTAACTGAGACTAATGGTCATATTTCTATAATCCTCCTCCAGATTACTTTTAAATGTACTACTACGCTTCAGATGCCTACAGATTTGCTAAAAAAATATAGGTTAACAAGATACCACTAGAATAAAAAGTTACAGGACGTTGTCAACAAACATTGCGTCGGCGTCAACTTTTAAAAATTTAATTTTTATACGTTATGAGGTAGTCACGTAAAATTTCATGCGAAATCAGTAACTCTTTGTATCCAGCTACTTAATATTCCGCTGAACTCTATTGACTACGATATACTCTCGTTGAATGTATGTATCCACCACTCCACCGTCTATAATCCTGTGACGTATCGGCCTTTGCAGCGTGTTCTCGACACATTCCCCTGGCTTTCCGGAATATGGCCGAAGCGTAAAATATCGGCCGTAAATAACTCCCTCTATTCTAATATATTACAACATTCCTTGGTTATCGCAACAGCCTTTTTAAATCCCTATGGTAGATAACAAAACATACAACGTATTGGATCAAAACGATCTTATTCTCGATAAGTTACTTGCGAACTTCATGAGAAGTTTTGGCTAAGTGCCTCAAAATTCCAAGTCAATTTCGTGTCCGCTTATCGTAGCTTCGTGTCGGGTGAAATATACGCTCGATGTCCTTACAAAGATTTTATAAATGAATGTAATTATACAATGTGTTATCTGTTGTAATAAACATACATACATACCGTCACGCCAGGTCCCTAACGGGGTAGGCAGAAGTATAATAATTTATAAATTGAGTCTTGAAGTGTTTTCGTTTGATCCTCTAAAATATATCTTACCTATATATCGACATCATTACCCCATTATATAATATGAGATCTATTCATGAATGATAATAATGACAATATTTTGGAACGTCAAACACGGCCATCTGATCTCAAACTAGGCAGTGCTTGCACTATGCTAACCAGACAGCTGATAAAATACATATTATATACATACTTTATAATACTACCTATAGATATACATATTCTTATTATACCCGGATACAGAATAAACAAATAACATTACACAAATATTTGTCCTGGTTGAAAATTGAACTCACGAACTCCGGTTAGCAGTCAGGTTCTACATACAACCCCATAGTAATGCCGTAAAGTATAAAAGTTTAAAATCTACGTTCCTATATACAACTACAACAGCACAAAATTTGCTGAGTCTATACTAAATGAGCCAAAAGTTGTCTACTTGTCAACCGTGGCGTTGGCGCGCTGCTGCCCGCTGCAACACAATTAAAACGTTATCAATCGCCGGATGCAGCAATTGTATTACCGCAGTCGAAGAGCTTTATCATTTGCTCAGAATTATTTGATTTTAATTTATATAGCTTTCTATTAAAGTTCATATTATATGTAGGTATATATCACACAATTTAAGTACGTTATTAATATCAACGTAGAGTTTGTAGTGAAACAACGCCGGGCGAGTTCGACGCATATATGAAAAACCGCCAGTGCCAAACTTTCTCGAGCGTTTCGAGGCTTTGAAGGACAATTTTAGCGATCGGATTATTGTCAGAGGCCTCGGGGCTGTTTATAAACTTCCAGCGAGCTAGTTACCTGTCAACTTTAACCGTATTCAATCCGCACTGGATTAGGGTTGTAATATAAGGTCCGCTGGTATCATTTTAATCTATTTTGTATACAACCCTTTTGTCGTAACTTTTATACAGTCCTGAAACATCCGAGAGTGTTACGCTATCACGTACAATACAATACAATAATATATTCTTAATTGTAATCACCACTACAAAACAAAGAAAGAAAAGGAATAAATGTACAATACGTAAAGTAGCATACACAAAAGACTACCTTATTACTCAAGTAGCGATTTCTGGCATGCTATCTTTACGTACAATGGTTCATAATTCAATAAATACATAACGAAATGTACGTATGTGAACATAATATTCCTTATGATACTAGCCTAATATAATTTAAATGATTCCCCAAACGAGAATTTCGTGAAACCAGTTTATGCAAAGCACTCGCCCCTCTTATACTAAAACTATATAAGCATAAGAACATGAACGCATTAGCATTTTGCTCACATTTACCTAAAGATAACACTTGGAGAAATTACTGAAATATGCAGCCCCATTGGTAAATAGCGGGTAGTAATGAAACGCTTGAAAGCGATTGACGTGAATAAATTAACTAAGGCAGTAAATGCAGCAGCTAATACAAAATACAATTTTCAGCCTTTAAACGGGTTCCGAAAATGATTTTTAGGCGTTCAGATCACAGACTGCACGTCCAGACTAAAACCTCTCCTGATTTATATAAAATCGTAAAACTGAAATTAGGCTAAAAGTTCGAAAGATGACAAAGGAAGATTGCAAAAGATTAACACATATAGAGGGAATTACATATATATGTATATCTATTTAGGTGTGCAGTTTAGAAGGTATGCCTTGTTAGTAATAATCTATAAATAACATGCAAAATAAAAAAAAATCACAACAATAGTGTATAATGTAGTAATATACTGAATGTGTTCGTTACACGTGCTACCGCAAGCGTTTGCCCCGACGAGATACAAACGCGATAGCCTTTTCCTGCATCCGCAGTATTTTCTCATAATCCGTACGTAGCTGTTGCCTACGTCACCGAAACTACGTCAAATACCAGTTCAAATTATTTTTGTATCAAATTTTTGTTCAAAATGAAATTTTAGCTATGAACTTGGTGCTTTCAGAATATTACTTGGTCAATGTTACTATATAGAATAGGTACAAATATTAATATACAAATGTCTACAAAGCTCTCGCCTTATATGCACTGAAATGCAAAGATTTACATTTTTGCATACTGCATATTATCTAATTAGGCTAAAAATGCTAGCCGTATTATCATAATGTTCAGTTAATGCTAATGCACTCTGGCATAATGTCACCAGCTGGTAACCGACGCACGAGCGTGAGATATGAAGAACCGCTTATGCCAATTTACATAAAAGTAATCTGATTTCATGGGTAAAGTGCCTATAATGGTCGTTTTTCCTCTGTCATCTGCGATTAAGCCCTAGTCTGAACAATGTCACAATGACTGATGGTACTCCTAATCATTGAAGTTTTGACACAATATTTGTGTAGCTAAGACACTTTAATATTAAGTTAGATATTAGGTAACATAAGTTAGTATTAATAGAGCTATTGATTTGTCCAGACGCCTGTCTGATATTGATCCTACATAGCACGTCCAATAGAAATAGGTCAAGATAGATTCCCTGAAATTAACACAACCTACACTAGCTTTATTTAGCCTTTTGCATTTAGAGTTATATTTCGGCTGTATTCTTAGCACCTTTATTCTTAGCAGTTAGCTTGACCGTGGCGCCATCTCTTCTTTATTTCTAAGTAATTGTCTTAATATTTTTTGTTCGCAACAGGGTGGTGTGGCGTCTTGGGATAAAAACACATATTTGCATAATAACATTTAGAGTGCGTTATTTTTTCAAAAGTAAATGTATTAGCAACGCTGAATTATATCTAAATTTATCTGACAGTACGTAGTGTAGTAAATCACTGAATTCTTAGTTCCGCGGTGCGACATACGAACTATCGAGATACGTGTAGACGTGTAGTCAACACTTCATATAAACAAGACCAGTGATCGTTCTCCACGTAACGAGAGTAAAATAAACATTAGTTATCAGCCCTATCCGAGAATAACAACCCCTAGAATACCGTGATTTTACACATCGTTCACGATAAACCCAACGCAGTAAGCGAGGAAATACGTAGTCAAACTTAATTAAACATGTCGGCTTATTCGCTTAGCAAGTTTGTAGTCAGCAAATTCTATTCGGTCCAGTTCTTTGTTAGTGACTGCATGTTTGCTAAGGATATTGTGCTGCGTCAGATGCCTGTTGCATTCAAGTGTCAATGCCTGTTACAAGTTTAACTTGGTACTGACAGTTAAGTTATTTGAACATGTTAACGTGTTTCTAACTGGTATACAATTCAATTGTTATAAGTTATAGCGGGAAACTGCTACAGTCCGGAATTTTACACGTAGCAGAATATTGTAGGTGATATTTGCAACTGTTGTTGCTGCTATGCAGCAACGTGTGTAATTGGCAAAAACCTACAACATCTAAGGCAGGCAACATAAGGTTATAAAACATGAAATCTGAACTCATTCAGGAAATTGAAGTGACAGCCAACAATATAACTTATTCCGAAACAAGTTCTGTACTCGTGTCTGACGCGATAGAGCGAATCTTGCGGCAATTCGCAATGAAGGCAGTGATCCATGAGCGCGTCGGCGAATCAATAGTAATTAAACTTTTTGGTTCATTGACTAACCGACTCCCTTTGCCGAAGTTGTGCTTCGTGATTTTATATACGTATAGTCAACTAAGTCTTTTAATCTCGCCGTATTTATTACGAATGAATATTATTTCTACAGTATTTTTAATCAGGGTTTTGACATCGCAATTCAACTAATACCACAGATTGTCACAGTGCTGGCCCCTTTGATTTCATTGCCACGACGTAGCCGACAACTCTACACGAGGTCAGTAACGCGCGCTGCCTAGCAGTATTTCAACTTTTGTCAATTGAAGTAGATTAACAGTTTGTTTTTTTTAATTACACAACAGAGTGCAATGACCCCTTGTTACTGTAGTGGGACGTATTCGTATATTCGAGTAGGTGGAACTTAATGTCATCTCTAAATCAATAAACAAAAAATATATAGCATACTTTGATTAATATTTATTGTCTCCTAGATAATGCTATCTAATTTTAATTGTATAAAAGAGGAAAATGCTAAATAGAATATATTATAAGATCGAGTTAGTTTATTAATATTGCAGACACAGTTTAGAAATGCGCTCAGTGGATGACAGGTTTTCACTCACACTGTTCATTATAATTTACTCTACACGAACTCTCTCAGAATAATACTTTTTATAGTATTAGTATCGAAATGAGAGAGACAGAAACAATTATTAATCAAAGTTAATCATAGGGTCTATAAAGATAATATTTATTTTCAATATTTTTTGATACGTCTTGTATGGTTATTTGTAAACTATATACTATAAAATTAAAATTCCATTCATGAGATAATAATAGTTTACACAAGAATCAATTTCATGTAGGTCTATTAAATATTCGACATATATCTTTCGTTGAATTAATTATTATGTATTTGTTAACCTGAAACCACATTAATATGGAAGAAATAGTACACATTATGTCTCGGAATGGGACCGAGATTACTGCTAAAAGTAAAGGAACATTTTATTTATATAACAATTTATTTATTATTTCAATCTGTATGCACTACTTCTATAAAACCAGCGTGTTAATAAAGTCAGTCCTACAAAAAAAGTACGTTATCTCAATAAATGACGAAAAAATCGATCATAGTACGGTCCATTTGCTTCAAAATACTAAAGTTAGTAAGTCAGTCAGACAATGTTACAGCAAAGAAGATATCAATAGCATATGTTAAATATTTTAAATTATAGAGCCAACTGACACTGCGGAAACCTAGTGGGTACTTCAACAGTAATAAGAATAATAGCGATATTCATCTAGTGACCAGTAGAAATAATATTGTACGATTAACACAGAGTCAAAAATTACACCACATCAGACAAAGACTTAAGATTGAGATATTTTTTTCATTAAGTAGGAACATTAAATTAATTATTCTGATATACACACAAGAACATTGGTATGAATTATATTTTTTTATTTTGTAATGTTTTTTAATAAGAATAAAGATAACATCAGTATCTATAGATTGGTTTGAGACTCGAGATTAAATGGTGTAAGATAAGGTAAATTTCCATCTTGCCTTGTTGGCTTTGCGAAGGCAACATAATTTAAAGGCAAAGACAATAGAGAAATGAGGGGAAACAGCCGTGAAAATATTAAATGAGATTATGAGATGTAACTTAAATATGATTAACGAATTTAAAAAGTTATTTAAACACACAATTGTTGTAGCGATTATTTGACGAATGTACATAATATTATGTTCAGTACATTGCTGTATACGGATCTACTCTCCTAATGAGAGGAGTTTAGATCTTAGTCTATCCCGCTGGCCAATTGCAGATTGGCAGATTTCACGCAACTCAGAAACATAATAAATTTGTATAAGATACCCTATATTTATTTTTTTACTTATAAAACGCACGTAACCAGTCAGTTGTGTGCCAGGCTTTGAAACTGAAGTTTCAAGAGAGGCTGATTTTCAAAAAAGAAAATATAATTATTTTGAAAGATTCCCAAAATTACATATAATTCTGAATGTTTTTATTGTTTATTTTCTTATCTCGTCGACTGAAGATGCTTTTATATCGGTAAAATGTGTGTTGACTACGTAGCATAATAATATGTACAGGTATACCATTATAAAAGAATATGAAAAGGTTTACGCTTCACATAAATTGAATTACCTGGCAACACAGAGACGTCAGTTGTAAGTCGGGGGAATTTGCGAAATACGTTAGATTCAGTGAGGAGCTCCGTAGAAATATGGTTTTGATAGATATAATATTATCGCGAACATCTTGTCTGTGTTATTGAGCTCAGACGGTGAAGGTTCAATTCATGAATGATGAATATCTACGAAATACTTTTATCGTATACCAATCTTTTTCGAACGGTTATTTTGTATCTTGTTAACTACGTTCGAAACACTTATTTCCCTAGGTAATAACGGAAACCATAAAGTTTACGTTTCCAAGCCTTCATTTTAATGAAAATCTTAACAGCGACTTAAAGTACTATAATTTCATTAACAAATTAATTTCTATGGACAATAAATTGATGAAAGAAAAATTCTTGTATTGCATTTATTTTAGATACATTTAAAAGATCTATGTCAGCGGTAAAGTGACGATTTTTAAATTGAATATGTAGTAAATCAATATATTAATACTATTTAATTGTGTACTCGTATAACCACATCTTATATGTAAAACGTAACATCACGCCTGTAATCTCCCATGGGGTAGGCAGAGGAGTGTAGTACAC
>DWDX01003331.1:0-13306 GCA_018245675.1 Agara michaeli | reverse complement strand
TATAAAATTTAATAACCCAATAAGTGTTTTGTTATTAAAATAATAATATATAGCGGCATTATGTACATACACTATCTCAATTAAAATGCCGAAGTTTTCTAGCAGAAATCGCTGAATACCGAAAAGACAACTTTAGTGTATTGTTGCAAATACGTGTTCAGTTCTTATCATAAATTTTCTATGCAATAAATATATAAATAACTCTTAAATATTAGCAGCAGTAAAGTGAACACCAACCGTGACCGTGTTGCGGAAACTAAGGCGACGGAACAATGGAACATAAAATGTAACTGCATTTATCCGTTTACACAATAATTCGTTGTTTTTTACGCTATTCACGTCACAGTCCTAACTTCTATTCCAGTGGCTCATTTAAATGTATAGTAAGAAGTCAGGCAAGCTCCGGAGTAAAAATAACGAACAAAGACTACGCGATACGGTAGCACTAATGCTTGGTAGTTTTATAAAGCACGCGTTTGTTAAACGACGAGAAAATATTTACTAGTGAGGCGAAATAATAATTATCGTTAGGACTTCGTTAGATATGATATTTTACATCTTGTTTATAGAGTGGTTATAGTATATTTAATCTTTTATTGGAGCATCCGTTTGTCAAAAGTCTGTTAAATGACGTAATTACTTGAGTATTTGCTAGCAAAAGCTATAGTTGTAAGCCGTGCGGCGTGCGCGTGTTTCTGTCTCTCTCTCTCTCTCTCATAAAGTGTCGTTACAACTTTTTGGTCTTAATTTTTTCTGTCTATCCCCCTTTCGTAACGTGCGATAAGGAACTTTGTTCCAAAATTATAATATAAAAATAAAATCGAAGTAGATTTCATATTGGCAACGCGGCGATATCAATTGACATAAAATATACCACTTAATCCAGGCCGCGGTGAAGCCACGCAATCTCTTGGTAATTAATTTCACCATTGTAATTGTCAGTGATATATTCATTAACAAAAATGTCATTATTTATCTAAAATTAAGTATATAATTTTAAATCAATAACTAGAGTTTCGTTAAGTCAATTTACAAAATACGACTCACAATTCGTTTTTATTTAATTTCTTTAAAATACTTATCACGCAGTTTATGATCTCGTGTACTTGTAGTTCAGAAATTATTTTTGTATACTTTCTATATTGATATCTAAAATAAACCGGGCCAATATTTTATGAATTTAATTTAACGTCCAAACTATTCGTTAGTAGTAGTGTAGTCCTCTGCCTACCCCTTAGGGGATTACAGGTGTGATGTTACTATTCGTTAACATTAATTCAATTTATTGTTCGCATTAGCTTGATTTAACTCATCCTAAGTTTTCATCAATACAAAGCCGAGAAAATTCATAAATTTAAAGCCTCTTAGTGGTCCAACCAATGTTATATAACTATAAAGGATATATAAATAAAGATAGATACTGGCTTAACGCGAACTCAGTATTTTGGAATGTTGGAATTGGGAAAATTTTAAATAAAAACTTATACAACAACAGACAGCCTTTGATAAAACCAACAATTGTTTGTTACAAGCTACAAGGCCATCTTCATATCATATCTGGTATTAACCGTGGATTATTCAGCCAGGATATCCTGTAGTTACCCGTTCGCGGTGCGATCCAGTAAAAAACCATTGTGTCTACTCGAGACAATCTCCATTTGAATCGTCTAAATTCAGGTTTTTGTTCAACCACCCATGAGGAGCACAAATTGCATCGTATTACGTTGCCACAAAGGGTATGAGTCGTTGAATTTAATAGTAAAAAATTCCACCATTGGTCAGCGGACAAAGAAGTTGGTCGGAACAATTTTCTACTTCATAGAAGTGCCGGATCGAGGGCGATGGGGTTGTAATGTTGGAGGTGGCATCCGATTTTGTTTTGTTAGAATACGAATGTTGATAAAACGGGTTTAAAAATAACGTTACTCAAACATTACATTCAGGATTTAACATAACCAGTCTTATGTTCATATATTTTTGTATATTTATATTTCCTTTTATCATGATGTTTATTGATTTATTCAATTTTAATTTATTACAGTTACTTAAATTTGTTTGCCGTTTACTTTAACTCCAAATTTCAATCATAGTATTTTTTTTAATTGTTTATATTGTAATTTTTTATTGTTATTATGTCTGTGCAGTGAACTATGTTTGGCTTCTGACTGGGCTTTTGGTCTTGTAGTTGGAGACCCTGATTCCTAAATCGGTTGCGCTTTCGATTCCCGGGCATTCCGGGATTCCGAGCTTTTGCGCGCGGCTTCGCACGAGTTAAGCACTTTCATCCCCTATTTCATCCCCTTGGGGATAGAATTAATCAAAATCCTTTCTTAGCGGATGCCTACGCCATAACGTCTACCTGCATGCCAAATTTCAGCCCGAGATCCGTCCAGTGGTTTCGGCTGTGCGTTGATAGATCACTATGTCAGTTAGTCAGTCAGTCACCTTTGAGTTATATATATTTAGATGTATGGTTACGATCGGTCCTTTTACATCGTGGTACTGAAGTTACCTAAGACAATTTAACTACCGCATCCATTCATTCCGACATTCCACTGTTACAACGACGCCTCACCGGTCGTTGACTGCACCGTGAAAGTAAGGACTCCGACAGGAAGTTTCGCACAAAGGGTCGATTATAAACAAAAAATAAAAGAAATCGCTAATACCCTTGTGTATAATCCCTTTGATACGGCGCTTGTCTTTATCATTGCGCTAGACGAAGCCTTTACAGCTTGTTGTTAACAATAAAAAGGTAAAGTTCTGCCGAAAAACAGCAATCCGTCGATGCCAGAGATTAACGCGATGCTCAATGCTTGAGTTTGTTGATGCCTGAGTTTGATCGTTCATTTTTAATAAAAAATTGTAATAAACAAAAGTTCACTTTTTAGTAGCCGGTGTTTTGAATTTGTGGTATACTTTTTTTCTTCTTAAATCATCGTCAGTTTTAATTAATCAATCCTCATCTAGTTTTCCTATGAACTTGTAATTCTGTGGTAACTTTACTCATCAACATGTTGATTAAATTCTATTACATATATGCATACTACTACCACTGCTACTGCTGCTGCTGCTGCTGCTGCTGCTGCTTCTGCTTCTGCTTCTGCTGCTGCTGCTGCTGCTGCTGCTGCTGCTGCTACTGCTATTACTATGAAAAATCATCGTATACCGATATCAATATGACATTCTGCACTTATCATTCTGACAATAACTAATTACGTAGCTCACTAAGAGAAGGTATCGCGGGGTAATTTAAAAAGGGTGTCGAAACATCCGACTAAGATGGATGCGGTGCGGAAGAGGAAATGGCGCCAGATCGGACGCTGCCCTTAACGGATTCATTTTTCACCCGCCGCATCTCGGGCGAGCATGTCTTAATGATGGGCGTTATCTGTGAAATGATGGGGTAAGCATACTTAAGGAGAGATTAGGGTTTTGTAATGTGTAATCTTGTGAGTGTGAAACTGTCATATACTTGAACCAGTG
Source organism: Agara michaeli (assembly GCA_018245675.1). Classification (NCBI taxonomy): domain Eukaryota; kingdom Metazoa; phylum Arthropoda; class Insecta; order Lepidoptera; family Hesperiidae; genus Agara; species Agara michaeli. The sequence goes on along the minus strand of DWDX01003331.1, from coordinate 9,820 downwards.
AATGGAATACTGGGTTTTGATTGGTTAGCACTGACATAGGAAGTTCGAATTATTATTATTATTATACCATCACGCCTGGTGCTTAACGGGGTGGGCAGAAAGCATAATGAACATTTCGATTCCACATTAAATACTTTTAGGTATGATTGTGATTAGTATAACGAAATAAAATAACGTCTCGTCCATTAAAATCTAATTGTCTAACGATGTAAGATATTTTAAATCGCTCCGGGCTAGGGCCCCGGTGACTTCTAATACAGATTTTTGTAAACCTACTTCAGGCACCAGGTCCTCATAAAGTATAGATTCAATATAACCCATTACATCCCAAAATGCTGTAAAAACTGTGTTAGTGAGAGGAATAAATTTATTATTATTATTATTTAAAATGCTCTTAACAACGCTATTGCTCCTTTATTTCTATTTGTACGCCGTAAAAGGCAAAATATGGCTTGAACTAGTAGACTTGTAACATCTATATATGTATCCATATTTGTGCAAATAAACGTCTTTGACTTTGTATTTGTCTTTGTCTTTGTCTTTGAACGCCTTCCTTTGGACATCAAAATAATATTTTTACGTGCCTCATTTATCGTTATCCGAAAACTGAACACTGTGTTCGGGTACATTGAAAATATACAGGATGTCCAGTATAATTGACTCGTGAAGAGGATAATAATGGATACGTCAATAGCGCGTGGCTCTCTCAAGTGGATGAGCGCGGGATTCATCCGATACAATATGTGCCACTACACTATAATGATGGTCATTACGTGGACCTTTTGTCCGTCCGTCCCTAATTGAGCCGCCATGGTTACCGTGCTAATTCTCTATTGATGAAAGCGCTGAGGTAATACTCGGTATGAGATACTCGGTCTGATACGTTTGAGGGAGTTGAAAAAAGATAATTATCTGCATAGTAGCTCGAGAAATGTGATGTGCATAACTTAATGTAGATGCCGTAACAGATTAGTTACAGCTGTAAGTTTTCTTTGAATAAATAAGATGAATGACCTATAATAAAAAATACTGTAATTTGGTCGCACGAAATCATTAATAGTATTTTTATATAACCTTCATTATTTTGCTCGGATTCATAATATAAAATAAAACTATTTACATGCATATGGATAAATGTTACTGCAATTAATATTACGTAATTCTCGTAGTTTTACGTTATATACTACGACAATTAATTTCCCTTAAAATATTTTCTGTTTCAAAGTACTTACCGTAATGTAAGCATGGTATAAAGAGAATTTCGATTTTATTGCACCGTTGCCAAAAGGTTGGCTACGCTTCATTAAGCTCATCTCGTTCTACCTCTTTTAGTTATTTTGCTCAAACGCATATTCCAGTCGAGTTATTATTATCTTCAATTGCTGGTAATAAAATAATAGAATTTAAATACGTACATAATTCATATTTCTGGTAGAACTAATAGTCAATGAATGGCAATAGACTCACCAACTATGCCATTGTTGGACTTAAACATAACTGGTGAAATGTGGGGGTGTACTACACTCCTCTGCCGACCCCTTAGGGGATTACAGGCGTGATGTTACGTTTTTTTTTTACGAAACCGTGACTCTGGTACCCAGCATTCACATATATCAAGGCCCGGCTGTGGCTAGAAACCCGCAATTTGAAGGCGCTAAAAGTTAATTTTATTACATTTAATTAATGTACGAATTCCGTAATCACGTGAATAACTAATCTTCCAATTATTATTTCAGAAAAATAGTCCAACATAGTAAAACTTTATTTAAATAACGATGGTTACCACGTGCATACCAGCCATTTCAAAGTGAGCTTCTCAAAAAACAATTACTAAAGGTTGTCCGATACACATTTGTATGCAAGTCCCGTGGCGTCTGCACTCAAATTACGCTGCGGGACACCAGTAATCAATGCTCTTGTTACCCGATGAGGGCTACGTTCACTCGTTAGTTGCTCCTTCATCATAAATTTATTCTAATTGACCCTGCATTCCGTAAATGAAAAATATTGTTTTAATATCCCGGTGACTGAATTTCGAATCACAAGGGCCTCATTGATTTAGATGTGTTATAAAGAAGAAATTGTTTAGTTGAGTTTATTGTAGGTTGGCAAGTTTCGCGATCAATTTGTGTTTTTGCTTAGTCCAATCTTCGATGGAACGTCAGGGGTCCGTCCGGATAGGTTTAGGGCTAATCAATCAACAAACCCCAATCAACTTTCAATTTGAGAGAAAAGAACCCGTAGAAATTGAATAGAAACCCACGGCTCAGGGTTATTATTTAAAAATGACTAGACTACAAGTAAAGGAAAATTGATATATGAAAATAATACATTTTGTTGGTTGGTTGGTCATATGGCTACGATTATTTTGATTTAGGACTATTATAGACTTAATATTTATAACGTTTACTTATTCTGTCTATAAAATGTATAGATATTTGAGACTAGTTTTGTTCTCTTACATTAATATAAAATAGATTCTCCATATTGTTATAAAACAGATGACTAGACAACCAATACAGTTATTTTCGCTCTATATCACTCGAATATCAAATGCGTACTTTATGAGTTTATTGATATACTTTTTATGTACGAAATTTATTTGCGTTTCGAGGCAAAATTACCTACCTACATTTTTAAAGAAAGAAAAAGACAAATAAATAAAACCTAATTATTACAAAATTGAATACAAATTCACGAAAATTATATCGACAACTCTTAATTATTAATTTTAATGAATGAGTGTAGCGAAATGTTATCCCCAAACAACTCTAAAGTAATTCATACCTAATATAATAATGTCGTCAAATGACGAGCTATAATACAGGTATTGTACTCGAAATATCTCTCAGTGCAGGTGGTACATGAAATATTCACGCGTTGAGGGTAAGGTCTCGGGGGAGCAGTAATTTAAATAAATATTATTTCACCACATATTTTATGTATGAGCGCTCAACCCTTACAGAAAGCATAAAAGAGAGCGTGTAGGTACTATGAAAACCGTCTTAAACGTTTGCTCTATTTCTTTAAACACTTCGTAACGGTATCACGTGCATTTACGTGTAATAGTTGAGTACGATGGTATAAAAGATGTACCACGATATTATTACGGATTCGTACATCCATATAATAAAAAGTAGTAACTTAATATTTATGTGCGAAATATATAAATTTAATGTGTTCTTCCTACACGATAATATGTGGACGTGTTTTTCGTATCTCTTCGAAACTTTGCCATCTAAAAACCGACTGCCGTCGGTGTTTCTTGTCTTGGCATATCATTGTGATATAGATACCAGAAAGTTCTTTTAAATCATTGTGATATTCCAAAAAGTACCTTCTAGATTATTTTAAATAAGTACAATAACCTACTTCTCTACATGAAAGTAAGTTGGGTAATATCTTAAATACTCCCACGTTGCTTCTACGAAACAATGTTCTCTTAATGGAACAACTTACTGCATAAACGATGTAGTTAGTAAGAAATAGCCATTATTGTCCTAGCGCAGAGCACGTAAAATAAATTTGGACAGGAAGTCACAGGTGTGTTGCCATTCTGAAAACTTAATAACCCCTCGTAATTTTCTGCATTTCAAAAATATATTTAGGTATATACAGATAAACAATAGGTAATCTACGTACGATTTATTTATTACTCATTTCAATAGTAGGTAGGTATATATGTAGATGTATATATACTACCCCTTTTAATAGGTTAAAAACGTTTTTGTTAGTATCCGTTTAGATCATTACCAGGAATAAGTTATGTAAAATGAAATAAAATATTTTTTCAATATTCCTATAAACGTGATTTAATTATTCGAAGCTGTACAAGAACGGCGGACACGTACTGTTCGCGCCATTAGGCAGTTGGCGAAGGAATAGCTCTAATGCGCGCTACGTGAGGCGCCCTCTCGCGTTTCATCCTGAAACACTGCCATTTAAATTTCTTCCTGAATCTTCTGTATAAGTACTAAGTTTTCGCAAGTCAAGGACTAACAAAGAAAATTTAAAGTAAAGCTGAAAAGAATACCAAGTAGAAACTTGATTAAAAGGCAATGTGGTAGAAAGTTTACAGAAAGATTAAGCAATTTATCAAGGTACTGAAAAGAAAGCCACAATTTTACAAACGTGTAATTGTTTGTAATTTCATCATCATCAGTAGACGAGATATAGGAATTTGATTACCGTTTTTGGACACAATTCTGCTTACAGCATGTCAAGAAATAAAGCCATGTTGTATTACGCTACAGGTTGGCAGCCTTTAAATGCCCTTGAAAACATGGAGAATTCGATGGTCTACCTATTCACTTACAATGTATCTAATCATTGTCTTAGCGAGTGGTATTTAATCTTTACAACGCACATCACTTCTTCAATTTGGAGGTGCGTCCAAGAATTTTAGTCACAGACTCCCGGAAAAATAAAATCTGAATTATTGGTCTATAACTATCTACTATTATTATTTTATACTACTAAGTTTAATCTTTTAGACAGCTTGACCGGTTATTATATATTCAATATCCGTGTTATGCCTCTTCTCGCCAGAATAAATGCTGAGATAATCTTAAATTCAATCTGATCCCAATATTCCAGTCTCCGGTAATTGCTCGATAAAATATCTGGAGATAACCTCAAAACACTTTTGAATCATAAGCGTTCTATTTTCGTGTATGTATATATAATTTTCTGAGAACCAGTGATTAATATGAATAAGGGTGATCTAAAGAATGATGTTACTGTAAAATAGAACTTTGTTTTTAATCACATAAATATCTACTTTAAAAAAACTTTTTCTTCAAAAATAAAGTACCCAATGCTATTAAAATTTAAAACTAATAAAATTGCACCGTAAGTGATATCGCAGCAATAATTTTCAGAAAGAATGGTTTATGTTCTCAAAGATTATTTTATTCTGTCTCATTAATTATGGTAACGAAATCCATAATTTAAATATTCTGAGGTCAGTTGGAATAAATTATTGGTTTATGACAGAAATGGAAAAACTTTGCCGAAAGCGAAAACCGAATTTCAGAAAATACCCAGTCTATAAATCAATCTCGCATAAAACATTTAACATTATGTTAATGATTGGTCAATCGAAAACAAGTCACGAAAATGCTGCAAATAATAGAAAATCAACGTAACTACATATGTGTCAATTTACCTCCGTGTACAATTATCTATTGTTATAATGTAAAGTTAAAGTGACATTACTTATGCCCACTGAAATGGAAATATACGTGCCAGAGGAAAAACCATCCTTTTGAGTGCGAAACGTGGACGTAAATGTATTATTCACTTTTGATTAGCGAAAACGTGATTTATGGTCGCAGCCCACGCGTAACTTGTGATAAAAAATGTCAGCAGATTCTCATTTTTCGTATTTAAACTGGACCAGGACAGGAGAATTCACCCGTTTCCAGAAAAATCAACGAATATGCCTAAAACATATTTCAACTTTGTGTTTCACAAGGTTTTTTAAATACACGAAATATGGCCTAATGTGATATTGATTGTATTTATTACCAAGATACTCTATATTTTTTATCTGTGTAGTTACTTCAGATTTTATGTGAAACGAAGCTCGTCGCAGATTACCTAAAAATACTATACACTTCAAATGCCTATATTGTGCTAACTTTTCAAAAATTACCACAAGCAGTTTTTAATAAATCTTTTAAATTAACAAACATCTTTTGTATTATAGAATGATTTGTTTATTTCATATCAATACCTCATATTTAAGTAATTACTAATCAATGCTAACATATAGCAGAATACCGTTTCAATAGCGTTGCAAAGCTAAGGATATTTTTCAGCCTCTATAATCCGCGCTACAAAATGCAATGCTAGTGATAACGTACTTTGACTAATAGGATTTCACAATTCGATCTGTTGTCGAAAATTCTCGAACAAAGTTTGAATAGTACTAAGTGAAGTATTATTTAGAAATCCTGATGAAAATAAAATGCACTGATGTATGAACAAAGTTACGTAGGTAGGTACTCTTTGTTACATTACGCAAATGTTTAACTAACGCTAATAATGAAATTAGATTTAATATAAGCTTACACGATTAGTGATCTATTTCAGTATATTACATCGTAGACTGTGCTGTGTACCTTACACTAATGCACACAATGAATTACAAAGTAACAACCCTTGAAATAACATTACAAGGTGCCATTATTCACACCTGCGGCAGCCGTTCCATTAAAAAGAGTATAAATTCCGCGAAATGACCGTAGCGTTCTGGGAAGCGTCAGTTGCACGATTGTCTGAAGATAGGCCGGCAATATTTTGTGCAGATTTTTGACCAGCCCCTGTAAAGCCTTAATGAAATTGCACCTACTGCTAATAAAATATCTCCTAATAGGCACTTTTGGGCAGGTGCAATTATTCCTTCCACTTGCGAACCCCTGTCTCCCCCGTAACTGAAGTGCATTTCACTTCACTCCTGTGAACTTAGATTGTTTATCAGTATATTAGCAACCAAATTCAATCACGTTATCTTGTTAGACATGTTATGTAAAATCAATAAATCAGTAGTGGGGTGTAAGGGGGAGTCCCAATAAATCTGAAAATTAGAAAGGTTTTAAGCACTCGATTTAATAATACATTTTAAATATCGTTGTTAAGGCTTGAGAAAAATTTTAGGGCAATGGCAGATTTAAAACAAAATAGGCACGTGCCTAGGGGCGCGACATAACACGGGTGCGCGCGGATAGAATGTTTTGACGAACAAAGTAAGTTGGTATTTAAAAACATTTATATTTTATCTAGAACTTCGAACCACGCTTCTATACTGGATTTCATCTACGTCGCTCGATTCCTAGCATAATCACACTGTACGGACGACTACATACACTATTATTATTGTATACTACTACTTCATGTTGAGCGTGTGCTCGACACCTGTATTAGTAGTTATAATATATAGTATCTCACTGCCGTCCCTCTTGCGGTATGAACACAAGAGTAAGGGGCGCTTCTAACGTTCTTACTTAGAGTTCCATCGACATTTATTACGCCACTGCCTTTAGAGTAAGTTAAAACTTCCTTAATACGCTGATTAGTGTACTGATCCAGTGGTTAGTGATCCTGACAGCTCAGTCAGGTGTGGGTTCGATTCTCATTCTGAACAAATTGTTTTTGTGATGAGAATGTGTGTTTTTTCTGTGTCTTTATGTAAAGTTACCTATTAAAATATGTATTTAGAAATTTCTATATGTGATTTTCAGCTGTCTTATTCTCACAGGCTTAACACAATTTGTGATGGACAATAGTGCAATATACCTACTTCGGATTTAACCCGCTTATGCGAAAAGTTTTATGTTCAACATCCAACAGAACGCTTTTGTTCGTTGTATATTATTTGGGACTATATTTTTAAAATCCTGTTTCAAATGTGGAGTGCTCAGATAATTATGGGTCGCCTAGTTTTTAAGATGTCCTCGGCGGGGCGACGCGTCGCGACGTGCCCTACTTCAAGCTTGTTTACGAATACGACGACTCTTCAAACTTTCAAGACAGATTTGGGAATTCTGATTATGAAATTACATGTATATTATTTATGTTTCTGTTTCACATTTTGAAGTAACTTTAATGAGTAATCTATATACATACTCATTCTTGTTTGTTTTACCGATGTATGATACCTACTGAATTTTAGAGTACCTACGTTCTTTTGTTATATTAAATTGTATTTCATTTTTGCAATTTTAAAAAGGTGCTATAGGGGTAGTTAATGACTGATAGCATTTCTAAAAGTCACAATGACATGAGCAGTAGTTAAAAAAAGCACTGTTCTTATTGTAAAATAAAAGTATTGTACTGATAGTAGGTTGAGTTGAAACACTATTCAATAGGCAATATACGTAATATTATAAATAAATAAAACTAAAGCTCGCTAACAATAAAAAGACATAAAACATTTTAAAACATTTATTCACATTAAAACACTATAAAATTACGTTCATATAAAAACACTTTACAATTACAATAATCTTTGGTATGAAAACAAGATTGAAACACTCTGTACCTATATATTATTTAATGTGGTATCTAGTTTGATGAATTTGGGATAATATTGTAACAAGTATTAAAGTATTCGTTATCAGAAGAATACATTACGAAGCTGTACACAATATATAGTTATATGTACAACTATCTATATACTTACGTAATATCAATTAATAATAATCGCTTTATGTGGAGTGTTTTTATCCATTTCAAAATATTAAATATTATTTGGGATGTACGAAATGGGGACTACACAAAATATACAAGAACTAATACGGTGCGGTGCGGTCCGGTAATTTCGTGAATAAGGGATATCATTTATAGATTACAAACCTTTTATGCGCTATTAAAATTAATATGAATCAACGGCCAACACTCATTGGGTGACTATTTAATAAGACTCGTAATACTTAAATACAGTAAAGATATCACTTAAATTGTATTCATAAACAAAGTTTATTACTGCTAAAACAGATTAGATTTTCATTTATAAAATAATTGTTAGCGTTCATATTTTACATGCCTATTTAGATAAAATTGTCTACTTTATTAAACATTTAAAAAGAATAACATTATTATAAACATATTAAGTATGTAGAATCTACTATATAATATAAATTTGACTTACAAATCGGTTTTTTGCACTCTTTGTTTCAATTGATAATATTAACAATAATTTTTATCGTTTTCTATTCGATATTGTTAATTAACTATAGTAACTTATAGTAACATATTTACACAGCGGAATGTTTTCCAGTTATGACACCGGTATGTTTGTATTCGTAGTCATTGTCCGGTCTCTTCAGAGTATCGCTTGCGACTGACTCCCCGTTGTCTTTGAGTAGGCCTTTTTTGTCACTGGAATAGAAAATATGTCTTGCCAATATTGTACTGGTCCATTAAGTTTATTTGCTCTTGTCAAGGAAAGATATCGCGTCACTTTCATCGAAATCAATAGTATCGAGAAAGAAGCTGGCATGTGTACGACTCTTATCTTGGATGTAACATAAATTGTGATGAACATGAAAAAAAATTACAGTAATTACACTGTAATGACTTGGTATACCCGTTTTGGCTCTCTCGTTCTAATTACTTTTCTTAATTCTATGGAGCATAAAGCTTAACGATGGTTACTTTAATTTAACTAGCAGTTTAATAACGCCTGATTGAAATTTCCAACTTCCAAATTATCGAAAACATCTTGCAAATTGAAGAATGTCTTCTTTTGAACTATCCACAAAACATTTTGCAAATTGAAGAAATGTTTATAATCCACTATCCACATAATTTAAAAATATTCTCAGAAAAAATATATGATCCGTTTTAATATATTCAATTTTTAACATCATATTCATTAATATTGCGTGAGTGTCTACTGAAATCTATTGTTTTCCATCGAAACTTGTAAGCGACCGAAATACTGTAACAATAAATAATTCATATACATATTTATAAAATATTCATTTAAATACAATCTTAAAAACTTAGACCCGTATTTTTTTTAGTTAGATGAATGGAGCACCATTACGTCTTGCAGATAGTACGTAGGTACAGTTTTACGAGTCTTGCTTTTGCTTGCCAAATCGAAATACGGAAAGCCATAAATATTACTAGTGGACTGCGACTAGACGATCCATTCGGAGACCCAGTAGAGTATGGAAGTTTATTTGGAAGAAAACCAAGCTCTGGCCGGTTTTGTAACACACAAATTTTAAAAAGTAAACGGGAATATACCGCATTTGATGGCATAATAAAATCGTAAACCCCAGGTCTTGATATATGTGCATTGCTGGGT
>DWDX01003330.1:0-13307 GCA_018245675.1 Agara michaeli | reverse complement strand
ATAATTAAATAAATAAAATGTGTATTGAAACGTGAGTAACAGAAGATAAAGTGCCGTAACTTCGACATTGTAATTGAAGCAATAGTGTATTAATTCGTGGACAACGAATAGAGGAAGACTGAACAGGAGCAAAGTAAATTGAAATCTCATTGAATTCGGGGAATGCGATGGCGACGAGAGACGGCTGGTGCGAATTTAATTAACCCCTTGGCTGCTCGTTGAGACGAACGCTTTCGGATACCTAGTCATTTGTATGGGCATTGATCATTGGGTTTCGTTCAATTTTATAGACCACGGATGTACGTCATATTTGAGGGATTCCACGTTATCTTACGAAAATATATATCGATATTCATAGTCTCATATAACTTTGGCCCTTTATAACATTGTCCAAAATTAAAATGAAAGGCGGTCGTAAGTTCAGGAAGCGAAGTTTTGAAGAGTCTCAAGTCAGACATTCTTGAAATTGCAACGGAATTATGGCACCGTTTCTTTAAGTTTCCAGGGCGGTTTTTAGGTTAAATTTAGGGAGTGTGGCCACTTAACAAATTGCTATTACCACGAATAAGCATGCATGATAAATAACCCGTACTTTATTCGTCGCGGGAGTATCATCTGAACATCCACTTAGTGATACCGGCGGCGAATCCTGTATTAAGAGTGCTTTCACCCGAAACGTCGTGGCGTGCATCTCTATAAATAGTGCACTGCTGAGAAGGATGGACTCGAAACGTTACTATTCCACAGCGAATAGAAAAACAAAAGATCATTATTTATTAGTTCGTTAGTTGGCTAATTTGGTCCATTGCCAGTGCGACGCGGCCACGCTCTCGCGCACTCCACGCGGATGAAATTGAGCGTGCGTGCTCTGTCTATTATGAATATTGATTTTTTTTTCAAGATATTGATGGAGCAAACGAGCGTGCAGTTCGCATGGTGTTAAGTTACACCGCTTGATGTTAGTGGACATTTTATCGACTCCAGTCGAATATCAGACCAACTTCAATATCGCGCTTCCATCTTCATCCACAAACAATATTTAGATGAATAATCATTTTGTTATAGCAAAATTAATGGTGGCTGCCATTTCTAAAATTGTTCACTTTCGCTTTTTATCTGTTAAACGTGTGAGTTATGGCTATTAAATAAAAATGTTCTTAAACTAGAACTGTGATGGCAGCAATATTAGCACTCAGTACGCCTTATGAGGACAATTAATTTTTGATCTACATTTTTTACGTAATTTATTCGTAACCTGGGGAGATATCAGAGAACCATCAGAAACACATTAACGCCCTGTTGAGGCACGGGCTTGAGCATTGTTTTATTTTTAAACGTTCAGAAACGAAAATTTACATTTGAATTCATCTAATATCTGTTTGAAAGTATGTTTACTTTCGAGCATAAAAAACGATGCAAAGTAAATTTTTCAAAATTAATAAGGATGTCGCAAGAAATACCCGTGACGGAATCTAATTTTAGGCCTCAACTCTTCAAGTGCTTATAAGCTACTTGTGCAAGCCTAACGAAACTCCGCAGACGGACGTTATGGATCTTCAGTATGGCTCAAAGGCACATACCTACATACTTTAGGGTACCTTAAAATTAGCCGTTGTCTCCCAGCCGCAACGTCTGACATTTTCATAAAATTTCACAAGCTTAGTCATTGGCCCTGTCTTCAAAGACTGCTATCTTAATTGATTTCCTTTGTACCGTTCTAGTTTGAATTTTATACGATAACAATGTTTAATTTTTGCCGGGAGTTATGTGGCTATCAGAAAGTGTTCATAGAATTTTGTATAATAGGAGAATCGAATCAATTATGAACTAATTGAACCAATGAAAAAGTTTTTGCAGCCACGTATCGACAACAATAAATATAAATGTCGCTCCACTGATTGCGTAAATTCAAGTTGGCGCGTATTCTTTGCCAACAGAAACGACAACGTAGGTCGGGGTTTTCTAAAGTGATCTATTTTTTGCCTCGCTATTAAGCGTACTGGATGGTCTGCAAGAAAAACTATGAAAACGCTCTACTATGAGTTTTTGAAAGATTAAACTACTTTCAATAAAAGATACATCTATTTACACGGTCTAGGCGTCGCGACAGAATTTCACACTGACCCAAACAGAAGATATGCAAGGATTGGGCTCGCAGAAGGGTTGAGTTGCGACGGGTCTAAGGAGGATTTCTCGAGAGACAATCGGGAGTTATGCCCGAAGGCGGGCGGGGCGCTAAACAACGGGCGCTGTGCCCGCCCCTTCTTTATATTTTCTTACTGCGTTCGCCGCCTAGCGGCGCGGCCGGGCCCCTTACACGCTCGCTCGCTCACTAATTGCGCATTCTTCGCATAGTTTAGCCCTCCCGGCTAACCCCTCGCCCGCCGCCCCCGGACCACGTGAAGCCGTGCGCCGACGAAACTTTCATACTCCCAGGATATTGAGCGGTTTTGAATGTCTTAACTCACGAACGTGCTTGCAACGGTGCCGTCGGCGCTGACTTTGTATTCAAACTGTTTCAAACAACACACCGCATCGTGTAAGTTGCGCTAAATTACTTCTCTCATGCATCGATTATAAAAGCCGCTCCATTCAATAAACTTAATTGATAATTAATTATAACGATATGATCAACTAAGTATGTGCGAGAAATATACAACGACGGGAGCGGTGAAAAATGTTTTGAGTCTTGATGGATATTAAAGTTTAAACCCATGATTTTTAGAATACTTTAACAATCCATAGTAACAATATATAATATCAGTGCATTCAGAAAAAACCAACCGTCAAAGTGCAATCGCAGTAAAAGCGTTAATCGGATACTAGCGTTCGTCAGAAGGAAAAATTTGGACTGTGCCGTGTGGCAGTGTGTTACGGCTTAAGGCGGTTAAGTGAAGTCGAATTCTGTGAGATTAGATTGTGGACCGAGGGGCGAGGGTGACTTCGGACGCGGGACCAGCGTAGGGACGCACTTTCAGGCGCTAGATGAAGCCCGAGGAACACGTCCGCGAGTAATGCGCTCATATATTGTCCGGAGGAGACGCGTGTCCGCAATTATACATCGTGATCTTTTACATTTCGCACGTCCCGCTGACGTCCCTTCAAACACTGTCTTATAATTGCACGATCGAAATTAATGTCATTGCCACTGGTTTTAATATCAGACATTTTGTGTGTAGGCGGTCTGTAATAGTAATAAGAAATAAATGCGAATGGTTTATTATAAAGAATAACGAGATATAAATAACACATAATTACTATAACGAAAACGACTGTTCTAAATTTGTTATTTATATATTTAGGTCAGTTACAACTTCGCTTTACATATATGTATGTTTGTTATGTTTTTTTGTTGTTGTGCGGTATTATGTTCCGGCCCTACAATATTGTTATGACATTTGTAAAATTAATATGAATAAAACTTTTTTATTTATTTATTTGATACGGATGGTAACTGTGTTCGGCCACAACCTAATATAATAATATATAATAATACCTACTCGTAATATGCAACGGCGGCAGCAGATTTTTTTTTTCTATCCTTTGTATGGTCCCCTGCTGGACCGGGTGTCCTCTCCTAGAGGGTTAGGCCAAACTCTACCGCGTTGGCCAATTGCGGATTGTAGAATTCACTCACCTCGGAAAATATTATATGTATACTTTATAACAAACCTAAGGTGTACAGGTTTCCTCACGCTGTTTTCAATCACCGTTATGGCAAGTGAGATTAAAATTTTTAAATTATAAAACGCACGTAACATGTCAGATGTGCGTCCCAGGATTGAACCCAGACCCGTCGCAATGGGCGGCTGAATTTCACACCACTAGGCTATCACCGCCGTGCCATCACTGCAGCAGCCATATGTCGATACGACGGTAGCTATTGTAATTTAATTCAGCAGCAAAGTATAATAAAAACCATTTACAATCTTCATCGAAAACGCAACGAAAAAAAAATCATTCATAGAAAATTACCTAGGAACACTTTAAGTGTACTTACATATGCAAAGAACATACATAATTGTATACTCTCTATTCGGTTTAAATTAATAATATTTTTGAGCGTCCGTTGCTTCTGAAAACCGTGAGTCACAACACACACTTTAGAAAACTCAATATATTCCCAAGGTTATGTCGAAAACTCATTTTGCTATTCTGTATCGCCACTCGTTCTTATTTAGATGTTGGGTTATTTGAAGTCGAATAAAAAATGGTAAAATCGGCTTTTGATGGTAACCGCCGAGGTGATTACCAATTACAATATCTGTAGTAGTAGTTAGTACCTACTCCAATCGCAAAGAGAGAGCCACTCTTGTATGCGCCCGCCACTGAACTTTAATTTTAATATTGTCGTGCTAATTAATCGCTTTTCATACCATGTAAACAATACAATAACGTCAGTAAAAGATCGACAATTGTAGCAACGGGCATAACGCGACCAATACAAAATATTTCCACGTGGCTAACGCCGCAGTCAGTTGCCGACAACTTTAATTGTGAGTGTGATCTAGGTAGGTACATTTGAAACGGTTATTTCTGGTGGTGGAGCGATAAGATTTAAACAGTACATTTCTTTCCGTCCATTAAATCACTTAAGGTGGACACATCGCCCGCGGTAGATTTGTTTAGCAATTCCATCCAGCACCGCGACGGTCTAAGCGGACAGTCCTTTAATTAAAACTGGGGCGTATAACGTTGGCGCTTAATGTGCGTCCGGCGGCGTAATGGCACTGCCTTTAATTGTTCCATGTCAATTGTGCCCCGTAACATTCATGACGGTGGCGAAAACTGAATCCCCAGACCACTCCTTACATTGTATTATGTAGGTATGTATTCACTGTTTGCCAGAAAATCAATTTGTTTTCGAAAACTAGAAGACTAATAGTAAATTATCTCTAGTGTTCTAACCGTATTGGTGTAAAACTTGGGAAATAATTTGACGTATTTTAAACAGACAAAGCCTAAACACCTTAGCAGACAGTAAAAATAGCATGTGTAAGATATGTGAAAAACAATTGCATAGCTCTTGAACTTGGTAACCTTAATCTTTCAAAACAATAGTGCTCGCGACATTCATGTAGTCGTTAAAGGTAAAGTCGAAAATAATGTTTAGTTTGTAGAAATAAAATATTGACAATGTTTTTCCAACCCTGAGAAGTTGATTAAATCACATTAATTAGCAAATATTAACTTGCAGTGTCGCATTATTTAACATCGGAACCATTCCTAAGCATTGATAACTACAATATCAACAAAACAGATTTTATCTTTCAAACGGACGCAAACGCAATTGGCCATATAGGGAGAAACACAGTTATTATTGTTCTATCATATTATACATACACAAATGCCTATTTATCGAATTTATTGCTTTATTTATTCGCAAGAACATTTTTAATGATGAATGAGACAACGAGCGTGTCTCTTCTATACGAATTAGCAGCTGGTAGATTAACCCAAGCTCAGAGAATACAAAACAGATTTTTTTCTTACTGTTAATTTACTGAAGGGAAAAGGTTTTTTTTTCAGTGGCAATCGTCACGTCGCGTTAACGAGCTTCTTTAGTTAACATTGTTGCGTGGAAAAATGCGATCCGCCTCTTATTTTTAAGAAATGGCCACTGTTATAATCTTTAAAGCTTCGGAAGTGTTGAGAACAAACAGGGTTAGCGAAAACGATTAGTGCACGATTTATTTTGATTACAGAAAGCGGAAATTTACGGATTACAAGAGGTAGGTAGCCATTAAAACAAATACCCATGTAGAAGTTAAAGTTGGTCTTACTATAAACAGTGAAACAGCAAGAAAGGATGAATCCAATCATTATTTGCGCACAGTGCAACATAAAAGTTTTCGACGCAAACTTCTAGCAGAATAAAAAGAAAGCCGCTGGATTGAATTGAAATTACGAAATGAAATATTAAAAATGAAAGTAATTTAAATAAACATTACAGGGTCGTACATTTAGACTTTAATCAAACTATAATAATTTATGTGCATAAAAATAACAAAAAGCAAAAAAAAATTGAGAGCGGGCTGACATCTATATTTCTACTAGATGACATGTGGATTGAAAAAGTAACAGGCCATGGCCAGTGGCTCGCGAAATTCGAACTAGATACTAGTTAATAATTTTATTGTAGTTGTACCTACAGGCGCTACAACACCTAAAAAACAAAACTATTTCAATTACATTTATGATTTAGTCCAGAACTCAAAATAAAATGAGAAATTAATATCCTATTCTAATGTTGCCGATTTTAAAGTAGAATATTATAATAGTGTTTAAGTATAAAACGGCAGGTTTTAAATAAGCTAAATTGAGCTCTTAAACAAAAACCATTATCGAAGAGACTAAGCCACTAGGAACAGAAGGGTATTTAAAGTTTCAATAGTTTAATGTTATTGCAAAATCTAATGTTAACGGCTGCTTCATTAACGAGTTTGCTGAGCTTGCTCGCAATGCCCGTCATTGCGTCTACCTGGCCTTAATTGAGGAGGGTCAATTTGTGGTCAACGGCATTAAATGTTAAAGGGTCGGTAATATTATTCTGTGAAACAGTTTTACGCTATCAACCCGTTGAGTAACTAGGGAAAGAAGAAAACGAAACCACTGAACAACAAATGAAAATATTTAAGTAACAGTTGTTTTATTTAAAACGAACATACCTAATGTATGCAGTAAACGGATTGCATAATTCGATAAATTTCAATGTTTTCAATGGAAATCTTTAAGAAATCAAAAACACGTTCCTCGAAAAAACTTCGTTTACATGCAATTTGCTCGACTGGCAAATATCATCTTATAGTCGTTCCCCCCTTTAATTATTATTGCTTCGAGTGTATGTAACTACTCGTATATCTAAGAGTTTTTGAGTTGTTATCGTAGAAACATTCTACACATTAATAGAAAGTAGGTAATAACTTATTGTAAAACTTAAGATTGTAATATCATGAAAATTTACAGGAATATTTGACAAATACTTGTAGACAAACGAAAATAGACGAAAACAGTATCTTGGTAAATATTTTTTTTCCTGTTTAATAGTTAGCTAAATGAAATTGTCATTAAATATAAATAAAGGTTAAGAGATATATTCTAAAAAAGAGAAGAAATTAAATTTAACCGCGAAACTATTTTTCGTCTTAGCGAAACATCAAAGAAATCGTTGTAACTGAGACGACAAAAAGAATCTCAAAAAGCAATCACTGTTACTAAGGAGGATTCTGTCTAGTATCACAAAGTCGTCTAGAACACCTCGCTCGGCCCGACAGTTATTTACCGCGAGTTGAGAGAGCGCACAAAAGCTGAGAGTCCACTTGACTTCCTCGAATTGACGACACGGTTCGATCGGGAGATAATAATTGTCGGTTCACGTCTTTCCATGGAATCCTATTGCGCAAACCGCTTCGTCGGCTCACATCAATACCTCACCTCGTCTTTTGTCTCGTGCCATACCCATTGTTCATTTTGGTCGAAATGGCCTTGATAACGCGACACAATTCATCCAAATTAATGTGTACGCAAATTGCATGGGTACCATTTTATATTAATGCAATCAAGCACACTTGAGAAATATTATGTTTTATTTATTTAGTTTTATTATTTTATTAATGTAACATTTTGTATTTAATAGAAACTCACGATAAAAGTATGTAGGTACGAGTAGGTACGAGTATATGCCAATAAATCGTAAGATGTCAGTTGGTATTCATATCACGAAGGATTTTAATATATCTCAGTAATAAATTTCTAAATCTAAATCGAATGATAAAATCAATTGTAATTATTATCCACTTTTTTCATTTTTACTTTTGAACCTTATGATCATATTTACTGCATATTATTGAAGCTATCGCATGCCCTGTATAAGCTAAGATATAATTCTAAGCCTTATCCTTATTGTTACAGTGGCCACTGACAAGCGAAGTTTAAAACACATCATGAAAACTGTATTTGTTTTTCCAGCATATCCGGACTCACCGTACATCTTGCCCTCGTCGGAGAGAATGATCTTGCGCCTGCCGCAGGGGGGGTATATCGCCAACGCTTCCTGGAAACTCTGCTCGATATCCGGACTCCACACCCCCTCCGCATCCGCCGCCGACATGTCCTGCAAACGTACATTCGATATGGTGACCAGCCAGTTAAGGAATAGATCTAATGGGTAATAAAAACATGCTTTGCAGTCGATTAGTCAGTTACAAATTGCAAGCCTTCAGTAATCTTAATATTTAAAACTAGATCGTGCAATGACAATAACACGGTACTATTCGTATATCTACTACATCGGTAGATAGTAGTAACATTCATTAAGCAATGAGACAATTTATTTTTTGAGATAATAAGAATATTGATATTACTATCCAGGGTAACATATCCATTGATTATACTGATTTAATATTTTAATTTTACCTGAAAATGATAGTTCTATTGATGGATATCTGTATTGATTTACAATACAACATGTACATGTACATATATACATACTTCTTAATCTGTTATCAATGATACGATACTTATGATTAACACAATATATGTAAGGCATACATATTGCATACATATATTATGACCGGTTGCAATCATTATTTTTTACTTTATCTTTAGTTCCGAAATTGTTTGACAGGTTTCAGCTCAAACACCATTTTTGAGATTATTTTGACTGAATATTTTCAATATATTTGGTTGGAAATTTACATACACACATTACGTTTTAGACTATAATATCAGCTGTGTATCAATGGTCGTTTGACAAGGTTTCTATGATCTTGAAATATCTAACATGACAGTTAACATCGTGTAATCTGTGTTTTGAATGACTCAGCAAACAAAGAGGACTTTACTATACCATGGCATCAGAGTATGCTAACCACCTTAAGTGGGCACTAAGTAGTGTTCGAGAATAAAATAAATTACCGTGACAAGGTAAATAATATGGGCCAATTAGTTGAACAGCTGAGTTAGTTAGCTATGGCAAAGATAAGTCTTTTGACCTAAAGACAATCTGAATTTTTGGCATCTATTTTGCCTCAAGGATGTATATATTAAATCATAGTAAAATTTACAATACTATTGCAATATCATGAAGAATATTGGTACGTTTGCGATAAAAAAAATTTTTTTTGTATAGAACCGTGATGATGGAATCTTAAATCAAATTCAATGTAGGGAAAATCATAGGGAATCATACACAATTTAGAATTATCGCTAATTTTGCTCCCAGAAGATAGTGTTATTCGACTGATACATTAAATTAAATAAATATTTTATTTATCGCACGATGTACTTATCATTTACTAACAGTATTAGCTATTTTGGTTACATTTAAAATCGGTTGCTGGCACTCGGGAGATCTGTACTAATATAAATTCCTTCGAAAACATCCTCGTATTTTCCACTTCTGTTACAATATTCAGTCTGCATAAACTCATGTGTTTAAGAGTATTAAATAGTATCCAAGCTTGGCGCACAAGTGTCATAAAGCAGTTACATTCAGTCATTATGGTTTTTGTTTGATCTATCTTAGTAAAGTAGTTTAGGAACCACAGTAAAGTTAGTTGGCGTTAAAAAAAACATAATTGATAAATAATTGTCATTCTTTAATGATATCACCGTGGCAGGTTAAAGTGCTTTCCTGTAACGACACCTGTCTCCAATTGGAAAATGAAACATTTACAGCTGGTTTCTATTCTGTGCGCTGTACGCTGAGGTCCAGAGCCAAACTAAGTTGCAATATTGCCGCACAACTTGCACCGCGTACCTTATTAGTCATTACTGACGTAATAGCGTATCGATTTGGTACATGGAGCAGATGTTATTAACCGTATACTGCGAACTACGTTGTACGTTGTATGATTAACGTCTATTCAAACCTATACATAAGTACATACTAGAGATGGGTCGAGTTGAAGTTATACCGAGTAACCGAGTAAAGAGTTTTAATCGTTTTAGTTGAATTGAGAATTTAAAAATCTTAATTCAAAAAATCTTACATTTTTAGCCATATAGTCGACAGTAGGTACTTGGCCCTAGAACCAAGTTAGTCGGCCGATTACGAGTAGTTGAAAAATAGCAGAGTATGCCGAGTACAGAGTTTCAACCGAGTAGTCGGCCCAATACCTACATACATATATGTATTGTAGAAACTTTGAAATATGACAAACGGCTTTAAAAATTTGTAGTAAACGCATTTTTTTTAAAAGATATGTGATTTTTTATTTATATGTACGAGTACCTATGTGTTGTATATTTTCAATTGGATAGAGACTTTTACCTATACGCGAAGCATGTTTAATAACTATTGACAAAAATGGAAAATAACAAATAAATACCTATAACTAGTTTTTTATTAACGTACGACTGTTTAAAAAATGTTATTTACATATTTATCCAACCCGGACAGAACGTAAACTAAGTCTTTAAATTACGCAGTCCGCACAAAAGGGTTTCACATCTGTTCAAAGATATCACACGAAGACTTTAGTTTAAACGGAAGAGGAGACGGTGAGTGCGTCATTGTAATTAATAGAGTCGGTTCTATTCTGAAAGGGAAATAAAAATAACGCGGCGCATCGGCTTCACTCTGGTCGGGCGATCGAAAACATCGTGAATCACAGTTCTGTGAAACCACTCGAAACGAAACACTTCTGATTCTGGATTAGTTAAATCGATGGTCACTTTAATCTTTTTGCTACACTTTTCGATTAATGTATTGACTGTTCTTAACTAACAATTACCTACTAAAACGTGCAGAAGTTAACAGTATAAAAGTAGAGATGCATATTGTTCTAAAATTATATTTTATATATTGTAGGTATTTGATTAAAGAGAAACTTATGATGTAAGTTCTGTGAAATTTCGCTACACATCCATCTATATTTATTTATTGACTAATTTATTTGTACTTATAAGTATTTTCATACAGATCAATGATGGAATCAGTGATAGTCTAGTCGTTTAGATTTCTGTCTCCCATTGTTGGGGTCTGGGTTCAAATCCGCACTAGCATTTCTGACTTCACAAAGTTATGTGCCTTTTAAACTCAAAAACATTCACTAACGTTGAAGGAAAACGTCATGCAGAAATCTGCTGCACACTTTAAATTATTATCTTACAAATTGTATTATGTTGGCTGAAGTGTGTGAAGTCTGTCAATCCGCACTTAGCCGGATCGGTAGACTATGTCCAAAAACCATTTTTCTACGTGTCCAGCAGTTAGACGTTAACAATAAAAGGTTCGAAAAAAAAATACTGTTACCTTCTCATCGTCGCTCGCGTCGCCGACATCGAGGTGCTTGGCATCAGCGCCGCCCGATCCGTTGGTGTCGGGCGCGCCGGCCGCTGCGCTCCACGGAGAAGCAATGGTGCCGGCCGCGAGCGCACCGCTCGCTGAAACAAACAGTTTTCATATATAAATCAAAACAAACACAACAATCTATTGTATTGTAACTGAAGTTTTGAGAAGTTGGGAACCTTGTCCGCTATTTACTAATTTACTTTTAAGGGCATCCAAAAGCTTTGACAAATTAGCAAACGATCTGTTATGTTAATCGACGACGGGCGTGGGCGACCTTAGATCGCTACTAGTAAATTTCCTTATTTCCGTACATGAAAAACACAACAATCTATTTTTTGTTCTTAGTGTAAGATTTCAGAACAGTTAAAAATTGTACGAGATTTACAATACGAGTAATGGTTGTGCTACAGGAGTATGAGGCATTACGGGGAGATAAGTAATGTTCAATAGTGAACATTAATGAATTGTAGCCCAACTTGTATTTTCATTATTTTTGACAACAGAATTAATGTAAAACCATTCCATATTAAGATATTATTTTACTTTATCAGTTGCACGATCTATCATGTAAATACTAATTAAATTTAATACGTTTTGCTAGACTCTTTAAAGATTCATTTAAATGCCGAAGTACCTACCTATATGAAAAAACATTATTGTCATTTCCTCCATATTAAATTTCATTGAACGCCGGTCAGGCGCGACAACAGCCTAATAGAAAGACATACATTGTTGAATTCACAATAGTGTTATAGACGATGTACGCAAAGTACATAATTATTAGCAATTAGAATTTCCCACTATATATTTACGTAGGTATGAGTATGGGCGAATTGGTCGAAGTGACGTCAAACGCGTGTTTGCTTACCGAGCTGGCATTCGTATTCGTATCCTGCATTAACACTCGAACGTAAGCAAACATGTATCCGTTGCGGTTCTAACAGTGGCATATATCAAGTAGATACCAATTCCATCTATGCCGATCTGATCAATGCATAAAGACATACACGCCATTATCATCTATCTAATAACAATAATAATAAATAAAATAAATTAAATTAACATAGGTATGTATCGAAATTCTTTTCACAGAAAGTTTCAGACAAAGTTCATTCAAATCAACACTATGACACTATTTTAAAAAAATGTATTCATATCGCGAACAAAGGAGGAGCTGTCAATTTTTTTCTTGCAAAGATACCACGTGCCGAACAAACAACATTGTTGGATCACTTCAATCATATAGGTACTACATAATAAATTAATTTGTCAAAAGCGTAAAGCTGCCTCTCTCATTTGCTTAATTTGTAATTCGATGAATTATTATCAATCCAAAAGCATCAGCCCCATTGAAAATTACGTAAAAATAAAAAGTATGCATGTTAAGTGGAAAGTTCGATTGTAATCAGTATTTTCATTGCGAACAAACAGACGGCCATTTCGAGAATATTTTAATAGTAAATTCGTAGTATTGAATCGAGTGACGTCGTAACACGTTTGTTTACAAACCGACGATCGCATTGTGGTTACTACACTAATACTTCCTAATGTAAACAAACACGTTTATTACTGCTATGGACTTTGCAGAGCACCCCTAGATATAGATACGTACTCGTACGAGTACCATAAACAATATTCTATCGTAACTGCTGGAGTTAATAGGATTTAATTGCCTTTTTTTAAATCAAAGATGATATAGAGTAGACATTTTTTACTAGACCTAGTAGACTGTGTAAATAAACATATTAATTATTTATTAACGTACTCGTGTGCTAATACGTGTTTAATATAATAACAAATACGTATCTCTGAAGCCGTAAAGTTCACCTCCTGCTATTTAACGGTCAAATAACGGTCAAATTATTATACTACGAATAAATATATGTAACGCTCCTATAATAGTACAACATGCAAGTGTGTATCCAGTAACAGTAATTTGACCTGAGTAATAAACCCGCGGCAAACGTTAAGTCACCAGCTGATACACATGTCACCGTGGGTTATGCAGATC